>APFE030043853.1:0-10262 GCA_000404065.3 Pinus taeda | reverse complement strand
TTTCCTATTAATACAAATAAGTCCATTCTTCTCAACAATTTGTTATTTATGAGTTGTTTCATATACTCCTTGGTCTGCATGTTAAATATGTTTTATTCTATGAGATATTCAGGTGTTATTTAATCGTTTGATTGTTAGTTAATGCAGGTTTCGAAGAGAAGGAGGAGCTCATCCGGATCGACGAGGCTAGACTACTACAACAGCGTTGGACTACAGGTAGGATCTAAACACTTGATTTCTTATATAGTAAATGCATGTTTAGAGAAGGATTGTTCTTAATTGTCTTGTTTGTCACTAGAAAGCCTTTAACTTCTAGGGAGGTTGGTTTTGTCCGCAAAATTAACTCTTTCCGCCTGACAGCTTCCTTGGGGAGTTCTGGACCAGCTTATGGAGGATGATGGACACCAAACTAAAAAGAAGCACGATATTTCACCCACAAGCTGATGGGCAGAGAGAGGTTGTTAACCATACCGCGGTACATTTATTATGAGGCTATTGTGGGAAACATCCCAAGTTGTGGGATGAACATCTCCCCTATATACAACATTCCTATAACCAAGCAGTGCATTCATCGACACAATATTCGCCATTCAAGACATGCTTTAGTTACTTGCCAAAGGACACGTTAGACATGGTCTTTGGAAGGGAAGATGGCTCCAGTGAACGTAATGATAAAGACAAAGCTCAGTAGTTCATTCAGTGAATCCAAATGATTCACCAAGCAGTGCAAGAGTAGTTGGAAAATAGTCAAGCCCGTTACAAGGCTTGGCATGATAAACACTGAGTTGACCATCAATTCCAAGTAGGCGACAAGGTGTGGTTTAACATCAGCAAATACAGGATGAAGGGAGAAGGAAAGAAGTTGCGGCCAATCTCGTATGGACCATTCACCATATTGGAGAAGATTGTGAACAATGCCTTTCATCTTGACTTGCCGATATATATGTAGATGTACTCAGTAGTGAATGTGGAGAACTTGAAGCTGTATGAACCACCTTTGATCATAGACACTGATGAGGTGGGAATAGTTCCTACCATTGAGTTTCCTCGATGAGTTTCCCGAATACATCATCCTCGATAGAAGAACCAGGACTTCACGGCGAGGAGATGTAGAATACCTTTGAGTTGGATTCAAGGGAATGTATCTTAGCAAGGCCAGATGGCTGGAGAAAGAGAAAGTGAGGGCACAGTTACCTCACTTGCCAATTGACTAATGAAAATATTTTGGCGGTCCAAAAGCTCCTCAATGGGGAGGATTGATCCAGGTGGATCTTCAGATACAATGGCATGGAAAAACTAAGAAATCAAAGTGATCGGAATGAAGTCAACCTAGGACCAGAGCATATATTTCATCTTTCTGATTCCAGCCATGGAAACGGTACTTCAATCCGAGTCTAGATGATGAAGTTATTGCAAAAAGAAGGGTTCTTCAATCCTTAAGAAAATGAGCAATTTCCTTTGAAAAAGGATTCCTAAGTCACGCAGCCTTGGAAGAAGTCTCAGACAATTGTGGAGGAGCCACAATTGGAGAAGCAGAGAGGAGACTGAGTGAAGAGATCCACTCATGCAGATACCTCCATTAGGGTGGAATTTCCATCCAAGTGAGCAGGGGGATCACATGCAGCCATACCTCCAGGTGTGAGTTGGGGCAATGTGAAGTGATAGTCCCATGAAGGCTAAAATTGGGCAGGTTCCATTGAGAGGTTTTATCTCATGGATTAAGCCCAAAGTACATAGTAGCGAGAGGAATTAGTGGGATTGATGCAGTCAGAGATCAAAGTGACAGAGGCTAGAGTAGTCAGATACTAAAGAGCGCAGAGAAGGATTGACAACAGTTCAGAAAGCCAGAATCAGTAGAAGCACAAAGTTTTCAATTGACAAAGGCAATATCAGTCAGAGACTTTCATGACAGATGCATCATACTGATTCAGGTTGGATGCTTTTTTTTTTTTTTTGGAGTTGTTGAAGCAACAACACTAGAGAGAACTGTTCCATGCATACCATTCCAAAGGTGCACGATCAGGATCGAGTTGAATTCCTTTCTTGTTGAGAGGGAGTATTGAAAATAGCAACAAGAGAATCCAGAAATTCCAATTTAATTTGTCCTTGAATTAAATTGTGAATTAAAATCGAATTTAGTCTTAAAAGCTACTTGGAAATAATTAATAAAGTTATTTTGACTTAATTAGTTGGAGAAATTCAAGTTAGAATTCTTTTTGAAGTCATGCAATAGTTATCCCTTAAATTAAGGAGGTAAATTTGAGTTATATTTGAGTTGTAATTAATTAACTCAGTTTACTGAGTTAAGTCTAGTTAAATTAGTTCCAAACTATTTGAGGAACTAATAGAGAGTTAACAGTTAGTTGATGCATGCATGCACTCAACTAGTTTGCTATAGTTAACTAAAGATTCCCTCATCAGAAACTCATGCATGCCTATTATGAGAAAGACTCAGTTAAGATTAAAGACAAGGATAGTGTACTATCAGTTGCATGTGTTTTCTTATAAAGAAAACTCATGCATGCAGAAGGAATAATTCCTTGAAGATTGCGCAATTCTGATAGTGTGTGAGAGCAGTGTTCCACTTGGTGAGGTGAGAATCATCCACTAGGAACAACACAAGGAAATAGAAGCTTGGAGGGAAGAGAGGAAGGATTGTGAGATGCCAGGATTTCCTATGAGCATCTATGAGGATTGTACTGAGAGTTGGCTAGCTGTGAGAGTTAAGGCTTTGTATAATTCCTATGTATTTCCACCTTGTATGATATTACAGATAGTGAGTTTTTTAGCTGAGGCTTTCCCCGAAGTATTTTCATGTGTATTGTGCATTGATTCTTCTTCTTCTTCTTCTTCTTGTTCTATTATTCATTTTGATCTTTAAGCTTCTGCAAATTGATAGTAGAAGTAGGTTATAGTATTCTACTTTGATTTATATTGCATTATCGGGATTACCTATAGAAGATTTTCTACATATCTTACGTATTTGTGTATGAACTATTTCGTATGCAAGTATATGAATCTTGTTTCAGATGTGCTATCGGTTTAACCATCACTTTGGATTGTCGAATGATCCGCTTTCCAGCTTGTGATGCATCTTTGCTCGTGTGTTTCCTTCTCAGCTGAGTACTACTACAAGTTGCTAAGGGGCACACTCATCTCACCCTCCCATGTGTCAAAACCTCTCATTCACCTTCCTTGACTCACTGTAGTGGTCACACCCTTGCTACTAACAAAGTTATCTTACTTGCCTCTATGCGACATCACAGTCAAGGAATTACCTTACGAACCACTACTGGGACTCCTAGACCAAATGGTCTGAGGTCTAATTGTGGATTCTTACCGGGAATATCCCCTTAATATGTTGGAAGGTCTAGCATCATCAACAAGATGTTAGCAGAGATAACAAAAATTCATGGCACAACAAGCTCATAAATTCACTTTAGATTGATAGGCTCACCATAAAGAAATCCATTGGCATGTCACCATACCAATTGGTTTATGGAATGGGTGTTTTTTTTCCATCCTCTTTGGGAGTTCTAGTCATGAAGTTAATTTAGGAATTACAGGGTGAGCCAAATGACATTCAAAGGAGAATTGATGATACAATCCAGTTGCAGCAATCCAGGGAAGAAGTTTATAATAAGGCTCAAGTCGTCCATGAGAATATCAAGAAAGTTTTCGACAGAAGGACAAAAGCAGATGATTTCACCTTGGGTGATAAAGTCTTAATGTGGGGTTCTAGAAGAGAAGACAAAGGGAAGCATGTAAAATTTGATAATTTATGGATGGGACCTTATGTCATTTATGCTTTCAGAGGGAATAATGCATTTTTTATCAGAAATTTAGTTGGGACATAATTACCTGGTCGACCTGTCAATGGCAGGATGCTCAAACACTTTTTCTTTGAGCAATAGAAGTTTTCCTAAGATTTATCATTTTAAATATCATTATCCTTATTGTTTGGATCAGGTGACCTATTAACAGAAGTTGAAGCCCACAGAGAAGGCCCTGAGCTTCTATTGATGAGTTACATAAGCACTGTAACAAAGAAATCAAAGGTATATATTGATGAAATAAGACACTCAAGGCTATTGATCACATGTTCTTGGCATCTCATAGGGAGAGCACCATCCCTGGCTGGAGCCACTGTTAGGGTCCTATATTTTATAGGATCTCAACATAATTGAGTATTGTATCTCAAGAATCTTATTTTGTAAATACTTCTCAATCTGCCAATGATTTCCAAATAAAAAGAAAACAAAAAATTAAAAAATGAAAAGAGGGTATGAAAAAGAGAAAAAACAAGAATATTGAAAAAGAAGAAAAGATTGAACCCCGCCAAAAGAAAGAAAAACAAAAAATAAATAATACTAGAAGTGTTGCAAGTCTAAATGCCACTACTCATAGATAATTTTGCTTCATTACTGAAAATAAAAAGTTATGTGTAGCTTGTTCAAAATGCCACAATTACTAGTTTTTAGTTTAATCATACAGTGTAATCATGATTAAACTCCTTTAAATTTCTGTAAATTAAGATAGAGAATAAATATTTACCCAAAAGTTTAATTTGGGTAAATCATTAGTTAGGTAAAAAATGATATTGATCCAACTGTTTAACCTGGATCAATAGGTCCAGGAATAAGGGATAGGTTAGGTAGTTTTTTCATTGTGTATAAAAGAAAATAAAAATGGGTTTGCTAGTCTAAATACACCCTAGAGACAAAAATAAAAATGATAGTTTAGCTAAGGGTAGGAAGATTAGGTGATTTGGTAAATATTTGCTTATGTAAATTTTATCCTAAGTTTTGAGAATATCATCAAAAGGCCATAATATGTATGATGGGATAAATTATTGTATATGTTTCATTATTTATCCTTTATCCTAAGTCCAAAAGGGAAAATATGTGCGCTATGGTTGACATTTTTCATTTGTTTCATTTTCCCTTATCCTAAGTCAGGAAAGCAAATATCAAAAGCGCAAGCGAACAAAGATTTTGTTTTTCATATTAAGGATAAAGTACACCCCACTCAGCACCCTTGGGAGCCACTCTCACACTTCATCCATGGCCTTTATCCTTTTTCACCCCCCCTCTCCATTCCGTCTTTATCGCCAGGGGGCTCCGGAAAGCAGTTTTCCCCGTCGAGCCCCATCCTTTACATTTTGATTTCATACCCTCCCCCCCCAAAAAAAAAAAACTAAAACTGTTAATTGCCGACTACCCCCTCTGGAAACCACTTTCCCTCATCCATCCTTCTACACCCCACCACCTGTCCTCCACCACTCTCTGCCCGCCACATGGCATGACCGTTGAACCAATTAAATGTGTTCCCGGCCAAAATGATTGTTCTCCATTTAACTCGATTTTCTCCCGGGTAACCGTTAAGACTAACGGTCCCACGCCATTCTTAACAAGACTATTCTCAACGTTTAAAATCTTCTTAGCCTGTCATTCTCACCCCTTTTCACTCCTGTCATTTTTCTGTTATTCACAGTTTCCCACAATGATCTCTATAAGAGAAATTTTGCAGTTAGATTACGACAGAAATTGACATTACCTTCCATTTTCACCTGACAGTCCACTATTTGTTGTCCTCGGTAAGCCTCCTCTGCAAATTCATCCTATTCACATATTTTTACAGTAATGCCTCCTAAGAATAAGACTCAAGATAATTCCATTAATATTTTAATTCCCCCTTCTATAGATTTATATCATATACCTTTAGCTGATAAGGATTACAAGATAAATGAAACTCAGTGTGATTGCGATTTTTTGGAATTGAATTGCTCCATAGAGGATAAGCACATAGACAAAATCGATAAAATTGGGCTCTAGGAGTCCAACCTCCACCATTATATTTCCCCCTTGACATTCCAAGCCCCAGAATTTACCAGAAGATGTCAAGCATGTTATGTCCCTACCCAAAGAGCCATGATTTCCCCTACTGGTGACATTATTTTCACCCTTACAGCCCATGGTTTGATGTGGGATCTTATTTCTTACTTATTTACATGATTCTTGCTTGATGTGAAGTGGAATCATTTGTGTGATGTACTTGTTGTCATGATTCGTCATGTTTTATATGAGATCCCTTTGTTGTATGTTTATGGGATACTCATGTTGTCGCCATGTATGTTTGCATTGAGATCCCTTTTATGCCATGTTGGTGGGATGCTCATGATCATCATGCATGAGTTTACGTCACACTGATAAGAGTCCTTTTTGACTAAGAGTTCCTATAGCGGAACATCTCTTGAAGCCACTCCTGTGTGAGGGAATTTTCCTTGTATGATAGTGACATCACCTCTTATGTACATCATCATTATTGGCAGCACTTAATGTAGCAGCCTACACCATTTTGACACTGGGGATCGGAGATGTAGTCCCTCCTGGATGAATTCCATTATCAACGACTTATGTTTTCGTGTACTGATGATTGTCATGTTCCTCTCTTTACAACATGCAGATGTATTCATTAATGTTCTTTTAAAAAATGCAATTTAACACATCATGAAAGTAAAAGGTCTTGGAAGGGTCCTTTGTCACACCCGGACCTGGATCAAGTGGTATCAGGGCAGTCTTTGCGTTGATGTGAATTGCAGCATGAATAATGGAATGTGCAGCGACATAGGATGAAAAGGCGATGTAGGGGACCATGCTCAAAATTTCTGAAAAGGTGGAAATAATGTATGAAACTCTACAGAAAGAGACAAAAGAAACTGAGCGATTGCAGATTCAGTTGCGAGCCACGAAAGAGGACTTGGAAGAACTAAAGCACAACAAAGATAATATTCAAATAGAGAACGATGAATTGAAGACTCTTCTACATGAAGAGAAAGAGGAAAAACATAGTTTTCTACAAAAACTACAAGCTAAGGACGAGGGCTTGGAATAGCTGCAGCATGACCCACGCGAGGTAAAAAGTAGTTCTCCATCTTCATGTATGTTTCCTGATGATGATTTCATTGTTTTTTAAAATCATACCATATGAATTGGCTCCAAATTGTTGAAGAAAATGGGGTATGAAGGAAAAGGCTTAGGCATTAATGGCCAAGGCATTATTAACCCCATCAAAGTCAAAGAATTACCTCGTCAGGTAGGACTTGAGTATGTTAGAAAGGAAGTTAGGGAATACATTGAGACAGCTAGCAAACCAACAACAGATGATGAGCAACCCTCATCAGTTCTTTCCAAATCGAAAGAGGAGGTAAAATATGTTGATTTCCTTTCGGTTTCGTCTTCAGATAATATGATTTCTATTGGATATTTGGAGATCCCAATTACAGGGACAAACATAAGGCTCCTTACAAGGATGAGGTGCGAGGAGGAAGGAAAACTTGGTGTTAATAACCAAGGCATAACTCAACCATTAGAGGTTGTGCAGAGACCTCAATTTGCAGGCTTGAGATACACCAAAGGAGAATGCTTGAAGGTGTCATATGCTTTCGAGACATCATCAAAATCTTTGAGAAAAGAGAATGATGGGAACATATCCCCATCATCCCATGGCAGTTTCCATTGCAAGGAAAGAGCTGAGGCCAACTCTCATCACCATACTTACACCAGAGATGGCAAGGAAAGGTATAACCACTCTTGACATTCGAATGTTCATTTCGATTATAATCATGTCGTTAGAGATGAACGTGTTGGATGTGGAGCATGATTATTTAGAGGTCTTTGTTTCATCCAGATGTATACCCCCGGAAGATTGTACACGCCTCCACGCCGGGGGGGGGTATGAGTGGGACTTGTCCCCTCTGTGAGGTTCTGGGGGGGGCTAATGCCCCCCAGTTTGGGGGTTCGGGGGCCAATGGTCCCCCGGCGGGGGTTTTGGGGGCAACGACCCCAAAGCTAAAAACAGATGTAAAATTGCCTTGTAAAAGTATAGTAATTTCTAGTCAATCTGGGTCGTTCATTAGGCAGATGATCTGACGATAGAATTTATTCTTAGTTTATGGTTTTTTGCCCTAGAAGGAAACCCCTCTCTTTGTATGAGGGCATTGTATTGAGACTGTGTAATAGATGTGTATTCTCCGAGCGAGAAACAGAGAGGTGAGACTGTGAGAGAAAACTGAGGATATTACAATGGATTTGTTGTAGGTTGTGTCTCTTCATTTTGCTGGATAATGAAAAGGAAGGACTGGCTATTCGGGGTGGATGTAGCCCAAACTGTGTGAACCATGTATATCTGTGTCTCTCTTGTTTTATGCATTTTCTGTGTTTATATTTCTGCAATATTTTTTGTGTTCCATTGCTCTATAATATATAATTTTCTAATAGAACGTGAACCATGGAATTGAAAAACATGTACCTTTTTTGGATTACATAACCATATGTCTTCTAGGTGTTGGAAAAGAATGGTAGCACACAAAAGGATGAGGCATGAAATACCCTCTCAACATCAGGGAAAGAAACATGTTAAGCAAATCTGGAGAAATAAGATGTATTGTAGTCATTGAGACAGAAGTGGCCATCAAAGAGCCACTTGTTGGAGGCTCCATCCAGAGTAGCACCTTAAAGAAAAAGTGTTAGTGCAGGAACCAAGTGAAGCAGTTGTTTGACAAGAAAAACCACCACAGTGAGGCAACCCATTCACCTTAATAAGTGAAAAATGGTTTCTAGATATGTTATCATTTCTTGGTCATGCTTTTGTAAATCATTTCTTGCATTTTAAAATGTAAAAGTGATGATGTGTTTTCCATCTCTTGTTTAGCAACAATGATGTCTGGTCTTATTTTGAGTTGCATGATAAACCGTGAAAGTGATGTCATGTTTCCATCACTTGTCAAAGCAAAATTAGCGTTTTACCTTATTGTTGTAAATCATGTGTTATAGTGATGATGTGTTTTCCATCACTTGTTGGAGCAACAATGATATGTTGGCCATGTTTTCGTAGTTGGGATATTTTTTCCATTTTGATGTAAACTTGACCACCAAGTATGTGTTATAAATTCCTGGAAAGTGTGGGATGCTTGGGGTCATTAGTTGATCATAAAAGGCATGTAATTTGCAAAAGAATGTACTATAGGTTGTAGAGGTTGCAGGTGTTGGCTCATCACTTAAGGCTCCAAAGAACAAAGGTGAAGGAGATGGAAGTAAGGCCTCTCAGGACACTTGTGATGCAGACAAGGTATAAAAAAGTTACAAATTGTTTTTCATGCTTTTGGAGGACCAAAAGCTCCTCAGTGGGGAGAATTGATCTAGGTGGCTCCAGAGACACACACAGGACAAAGAGGGCTTATGAAAGCTCAAAAATCAAAGTGTTTGGATTATGCTCAAACCAAGTTCATGTTAAACATCATGTCTTTGTGATCGTGGCGGTGTGAATGGTTTGTCAATCCGAGTCCGAATGAGGAAGATAGAGGCAGTCAAAGTTTTGGTTGACTTTTGCTGACTCGGCAAGTTAATGGAGACACAATTTGGGCTTTTTCTGGTGGATGGAATCCAGCCAACTTCGGCTAGATTCTGGGCGAAATTTTCACCTCGTTAAAATGACTCCTTCGGTCAAAAATCCGGATTTCCAAAATTACCTTATTATTATTAAAAATTTAAAAAAATATATAAAAAAAGGAGGTGCTGGGCCACCACCCCCACCACCCCATGCCCACCCATCATACACCATATCAATGTACCATGATTTAATGCAGCGCTGGTGGGATTGAACCCGCTCGGCCCACGTGGGCCGGCCCCCACCGAGTAGCCCCATGAACCACGTTGAACGTACCACCAAAACACAACGCCCCCCCAAACAATCAATGTGCCATTTTTAAGTGTGGGAGGCATGGGGTGGGCCGCCCAATGCGGACCGACCCCCATTTAAATATATGTAGTTGAATCCCAAAAATGATATCTAACATGTAGTTTATGTTAAAAGTAGAAAATGATAAACCATGGAGGGGGCGAGGTTTGACCACCCGACCTCCTCCACCTAATGCAGAATCCTAACCAATCCGCCAAACTGATTTCCTTCGTTAATTTGCTCGGGAATTGATATAAACCTCATTTGCATAGTGCACCTAGGTAGATGGAGTAATTAGGAGCGGACAGGGAAAACAACGCAGAGTTAATTTTTAATTAATTTTTATGCAGGGGGAACCATCACTGAGCAAAATTTCTAAGAAGGTGAAATTTTGCAGTGTGCAAATTGGACAAAATTTATGTTGATCTTACACCTCTCAGAGACACGAACTCGATGGTGTAGTCAGTTTCCTAATCTGAGCAGCCGAGTTGCAGACGACTCGGAGCAGGGAATCTTTGAGGAAT
>APFE030043850.1:19482-58728 GCA_000404065.3 Pinus taeda | reverse complement strand
TAATTATTTAATGGAGACAATTAGAATTAGTATATTTTTGTAACAAGATATGACTCTCCAAATGTGTCGTATCTTAGGCTCTATTTTAGGAGATTAGTTAGCTAGTTTGGTTTGAATATCATTTATTGTAAATGGACACTTGTTATTTAATAAGTGATCCATAATTAGAGGTAGTTAGGACATGGATCTTATAAATAGCTCATTGCAAGAGTGTTTGTGTTGTTCGGGTGTAAACTCTTGCAAAATCAATTATGTAATTATTTTTTTCTGATTAATAAAATTATGTGTCTAAGGACACTTCTGCCATTAATCGGGTGTGAAAAAAAATGCGAAGGAACCTCAACCATCATTAGATGGAATGATTGGAAAGGCATACACTAGGAGATTCACAGACATCAAAGATCCATCAAAAGAGGAAAATGAGAAAAATGAAGAAGAAAATATTGTGGAAGAAGAAAATGGTGAAACTCTAGAGGATGAAGAGTTTGGATTACGTGATATTGTTGATTAAATTTAATTTATGCTTGGAAATCAAGCTCATTTTTTGTAACTATTAGTTATTTACAATTGTAATGTTTTGACTTTGACATTTTATGAGAATTTGTTGTAGATTGGTTTGGGATTGGAGGTCACAAATTGGATAATCGGTTGCATGATTTCTGTTGTTTTTTTAGCATTGATCAATGGGTCTCCTTCTAATAACTTCCCTAGTTCTAGAGGACTTAAATAGGGGTTCCCTCTATCTCCTCTATTATTCCTACTAGTTGTGGAAATTTCGAGTCTTCTCTTGTTGAAAGAAAAAAAAAAGAAAAAAAAGGAAACATAAAATGGATAAAAGTCTTTCTTGATCAATATATTACTCATCTACATTTTGTGGATGATGTATTTTTGATGGGGGCTGAATCTGTTTCAAAAATGTAGGTTTTCAATAAGGTGACAAAATTATTCTATCAAGCCTTTGGAATGGAGATTAATGGAACTAAATCTTCTTTTCTGTAAAATGGGTTAAGCACTATTATCCTCTCTTCCATAAAGTCATTTATCCCTTTCAGGTGCATATCCCAGACAAAGGATTCAATTATTAGGGATCCTACCTTAAGCCAAATGTTTATATAAAATAAGATTTGATGTGTCTAGTTAGAAAAGTTGAGAAGCGTATTCATTTATGGTGTTATAGCTGGCTATCTCTGGGAGGAAGGATGATATTAGTAAAACCTATATTAGAAAATATTCTAGTCTTATGGTTGTCTTTATCTATTATTCCCAAATCAATTTTGAATAAAGTAAGGCATGTTTAGTTTTTTGTGGATAGATGAGTAAAACAAGGCGGGGATTCACCTTGTGAACTAAGAATTATTAATCCAAACCAAAAAGGCTTAGAGGGTGGGGTTTTAAGAACATGGTTTTGTTTGGTAATGTCCTAGCTCTTAAAAACTTGTGGAGAGGATTGTTCATCCAAGTATTATGGGACAAGTATCTCAAAAATATGTTTGTACTTGATTGGCTTAGAAAGTTATTGTTAGGTCGGTCTTTAGGGGTTCTTATGTTTGGAAGACCGTTATGGAATCCTTTCCTTCCTTATTTAATTAATTAGCCTGGAATGTTGGGGATAGAAAACATCTGATTCTTGGTAAGGAACCCTTTGTAGGAGGAGCTAGCTATTATTCAATATCTCAAAATGTAACAACCCTAGTGAAAATTCCATGTAAAGATATATAATACCATAGATGATCGAACACGTATTCCAAGTTGAATGTTGGGTAGGACATCCTTGGGGGTGTTCATTTGGTTGTTTATGGCTAAGGAAATTGGCAAAGGAAATGGCTAAACATTAAGGAGGCAAAAAGGTATTTTGACACATTTATTTGTGAAAATAATGGAAATTAGAAGAAAGGAAGGTGAAAGATAACAGGTTGCATGTGAGGAGGAAACTGAATGAAAATAATGGAAAATGAAGAAAATAGAGGCCTCATTAATAAAAAGGCTTCTGAGGATCAGTGGGTAGGACTTTGTTAGTCCAGTTTTTGAGCTCTCTCATCATTCTCTCTCTCATACTCTTGGAGAATTAGATTTTTGTTGGAGCACTCTTGCTGGGTGTGGCATACTTGGATTCTTGGAGAAAGAAGGAAAAGGAAGAGCAGGAAAGCACACGAAGGCATCAAGATCAGTAGCTACATCATATTTTCTTGCAGGAACTGAGTTTCATCTGTGATTTCTTCACTAGTTTTGGCATGCATGGCACGTGCATGTGATTTCTTGGTTATGATCTATCACTAACATGGAGGATTTACTGGATTGATAGTGGATTCTCCTAGCCTTGCCATTTCCTAGATATCCATGGAGATTAGGGGTTTATTTCCTTATTTCTTTTGGTTGGTTCTCATGTTTCCTTAGCTTGGGTTGAGTTACTAGTTCCTGCAATCCTTGGTTGGACGAACTCTATGGAAGCCCTGTAACAGCTTGGGTTGAGTTACTAGTCCTGGAAGCCCTGGTTGTACAAACGCTTTGGAAGCCCTATAACATCATGGGTTGAGTTACTAGTCATGAAAGCCTTGGTTATACAAATGCTCTAGAAGCCCTTGATGGGTTTAGTTACTAGACCTGGAACCCTTGGTTAGAAAAATGCTCTAAAAGCCTGGCGACAACTGTGGGTTGAGTTACTAGTCCTAGAAGCCTTGGTTGGAAAAATGCTCTGGAGCCCAGTCGCAGTTGTGGGTTGAATTACTAGTCCTAGGAGATGGTTGGAACAAACACTCTGGAGGTCTAGAAGGTTGGCATAGAGACCAGTCGTATGTTGGTTTTGTGATGTCTGACGTGAGGTGGAACCACTATTTGATGGGTTGAGGTGGATGGCCTCTGGAAGTCTTGGGTGAGTTTTGATTGATGTGTTCTATGAGATCCCACATTCATGCTTGGAATATGGCATGGGGGTGAATGGCTAAAGAGAGATTTGGGTCAGCCATTCTATGGCTGACTGGAATGTAGAAGTCCCATCTCAGGTTTTATTTTTCATCATTAATGAAAGGTTATTTCTCCTCGGATCTCTATGAGTATTATGATGGATTATATGTGGTTATATGGTTGTCATTTCATTCGTATTTATGTCCCTATTATGTTGGTTATATGTATATTTTATGACAACAACTATATATGGCTCTTTGCATGTTTTTACTTGTATGTGAATGGATAATGTGTCTATGACCTAATATATGAATATGTAGCGAATGACATGAGCAATCAATGCTTCATAGCGATTCTCATATAAGTATGAGATCCCTAGACTTAATTACGTTGTTTACACCTATAGGTTACATGCTCATGATATGTTTGATGAAATGCCTATCATGGCTAGTAGGGGTCTAGCTAAGGTCTTGATCATCTCCTTGCTTTTGCATCATTGCTTCCTTGTAATTTTCCTGATTCTAAGCATTCGTTCCATTTTGGGCAGTGGACTGGGCTCTGGGTCTGAAAAAACTGGCTCAAATCCCAGTGTTGCTAGCACAAAAATGACACTTTTGGTCCACAGTCACAAGCAAGAAGGCCTATGAGAGCGACTTTAGGTTTCTGGTTGCTCCCTTGCCGATAGCGTGAGAGCAACTATGGCCTAAGAAGTCCAGAACAATAGTAGGACCCAGGGATAGGTTATCTGAGTGGTTAACTTGTCTTCTGAGGGTTATGATGATGATGTGGAATGGTTGTATGTGATGTTCCATCAATTACATTTCCTTAAGGTTACCTAGGAGGTCTAATCATATCATAGTGGCCTCTCGTCACATGTTTACCCTAGCTGGCCTATTGCTTAGGTAGATGTGGGAGGAGAGTGTTACAGCGTCATATCACAGTGTGGTTGCACTCTCCTTGGGTCGTGTGTTGGTCATGCTTTCATGTTGGTTTCATATGGGTTCCTTATGCATGTATTCCATCTGCTTGTTGCATTTGCATGGTACTGATCATGCTTGTAGTGATGTCGCCATGCGAAGGTTGAAGGTGTTGTCGTAGAGTATGTCTTCAAGTGTGTATGGTTGATTATGCATTTTTATGCACGTCAATGTTAACATGTTATCAAATGCACGTGAGGTGGTTGTTGTTGTCATGCATGAGGTCATGGTTTCTGTAGTTGATATAGTCATGCATTGATGACTGGACTCTAGCTAGAATGATGTGAATATGGTTTGGTACTCATGTGTTATATGTCTATATGTTGTTGTTATGCATGTATGATATTGGTTATAGTTATGCATGAATAGTAGGTCAAATATTCCCTAGGAAATCATCGTATGCAACTTAGATGATCGTGATGCTATTGGTTTTTATAATGCTAATTTGTTGGCTAAGATAGAGTAGGAGATGCAGACTATCAAAGTGAGGATGCAACATTAGACTTTGGGGTAAGAGCAGACCACCATACAAGTATGGTATGTTTGGCATGTAGGTATGTAGGTTAAGGATTTTTATATGCATTAGGTTTATATACATTAGGTTTATGTACATGTATTTTGATGATAGGGTTACATTCACGATAGATGTTAGTTTGTTAGTGTAGTTACATGCACATGTGTCATGAATGATAGTAACATGTGGTTGTATGCATTGCTATTTTGTTTTATGTTAGATAACTTGATGATCATGTTATATGTTGTTGATGAGCATGATATATAGCTTATGGTTGTTATATGTTATTAACTTGATGATTAAGGTTATTTCATTATGATCTTGATGTCATATGTATCATGCTAAATTGGATTGGACTATGCAAATAGTTATGGTTATGATATTTAGGTATGAGCTGACATATTTCTGATGATTGTGCACATGTGGTTGTTATGCATGAACAATAAATTCTTATGAGTTTATGATGAGAACATGTTATTTAGTTAGTGTTATGGATATCATGATATTATTATGTTTGAGTTGACATGTTGCAAATTTATATCTTGCTAACTAGATTAGTTGTGCAGACAAGATAGCCTCCCTGAGGTACACTAAGGTATGAGTTTTTTTATGTGGTATACTTGGTGCTTCATTCTTGATTATGTCTTCTATTTGGTGTTGAGTGTTTGGTATCTATTATGTCATCTAGTTGATTTATTTAACATGGTATGTTTGCAAGTTGGTTGAAAGTTTGATGAATTGCATAATACGAGTTTGTGTTCCAATGAACCTATTTTAAGATGATTTTACTAACACATATGTGTTGAGACAATTGATATGTACTTGAGTATAGTAGGTGATAGTTATAGCATTATGTCTAATAACTCTGAGTTGACTATGGATTATGAGGTGATTTTTATTCTGGTAAAGGTTGATTTCAAATTGAAATATATGATTGTCTTGATATCTGGAACATGTCGTTGACATGTGTAAATAGTTGTACGAAACATGATTGTAGTAGTGTGACAAGGTAATATTTGTTGTGTTTATATAACTAATAGTTGGATGGTGTGACAATGCATAGTAAGCCTCGGTTGCAGCAAGGTAAAAAGGTAAAGGAAAGGAATTGGGCAAGAATTCCTTTGGCTATGTTTGGAAACCCTAATTCCAAACAAATGAGTACTTTGCATATAGGGAGCCTTCTTAACCTTGATTTTCTTTGAAATTATGTGGATATGTGCTGAATTCATGAATATGTACTTGACAGGTATATTAGTTAGTCTCTAGGTACAAGTGGATCTGTCAAGATAATTGGAGTCCCTTGAGAGATGGCATGGATGTATTCAGTTGCAAGGAAGCAAGCTTGGCATGACAAGATAAGGTAACTGATTTACTGTTATTTTTATTTATGCACTGACATTATGTGTTTATGGTAGTATAATGTAGGGAGTTGCATGGCAAGAGAGATTGCCATGAAGCCCGAATAAGGCTTAGGTTGAGCTTTCCTTTGGAAGCACTAGGAACCATGGGGATTGAGTGATGCTGTATGTTGTTAGTCTTATGTTTTTTGTCTTTTGCGATTGTTGCACTTGATTTACAATTTTGTGTGTGTCTAGTGCATAGCTATGCCACTTTGTTGACGTGCAATATTGCTTTTGGTTTTCATGGTCTTGTTGTTGTTGTTTATGATCTTACCTTTTATTGTTTTGAGTCTTGGGAATTGGTTGGGAAAGGGGAAAGTTAGTGGAGTTCAGGGAGAGTCATGTGGTACCCAACAGGTAAGGTAAGACTCAAATGAAGCTATGTGCAAGAGTAAGTGTAGTGGAAGGTAAGACTATGACAGTCGGTTGGACTGGCTAGGTCCATTGTGGTAAATGGACTCTGGTGGTAAACACTTGAGAAAGGTAACCAAAAAAGGTAAAGTAAATGGATCTGAGGTGCGAGATGCCTTATCTAAGATGGGAACTATGGTTCTCAATGTTGTGCATGAATGAAGGAAGTTATCTTAACCTTGACCTTATGATATCTAGTAACTACATTTCGATCATGATTATGTTTATGTCTACATGTGTATACATGTACGTATGTCTGTATGTCATGTCTGACAGGGTGATCATGACTTATGATTATTTTATGCTAATGTTTATATGTACATATGTGTGTATGTATGACGTTGACTGATGAGATAATTATTGTTTTAGGATGTATGTATATGTACATGTATCTATGTCACTGTCTGACAGGGTCATCGAGAATCATTCTTGTTAAAGAATGATTGCTTAAGCAGGAAAATGACATGAAGAGGTTCTTGGTCTTATGAGGAATCAAGTGGGAAGAGTAGTCATGACAAACATATGAGGACAGTATCATGTGAATATGAATTTATATTGTATGCTTGTATTATGCCTATGCTTATGTTATGGACAGGTTATACTAAGGGATACATCAGAGAAGTGAAAGCAGTGTGATCTGTGGCATGTTGGGACAAGCATGGATAAGACACTCGAAGCAAGATTGCTTGGTAACGAGTCAGTGTGGTTTTCGATGTGTGGTACAATTGTTGTGCATATGTCATATATGTTGTACTTGTTGCACCTGTGATGTTGTGTGCATGCAGTGTGGTGTCTATTTAGTGTGTGTACATGTCGATTATGTAATGTTATGTACTTGGTGTAGTACAGATAGTGCTGTATGAATGTTGTATATTCAACGTTGGATATAGATGGTGCTATGTACATGTTGGATATGTGGTATTGTGTACATATTTTACTATGTGCATGATGGATATGCAATGCTGCATTCATATGGTGCTCTGTGTGTGTTGGATATGCGGTGTTGTGTACATATGATGCTATGTACGTGCTGGATATGCAATGCTATGTACAAGTGGTGTCGCATGCATGTTGTACATGTGGTGATATGTACATATAGTGTGGTGTGCGTGATTTTACAAGTGGTGTTGTGTGCATGTGGTGTTGTGTACATGTTGTACAAGTGGCATTGTGTGTAGGTGGTGTTACGCACATGTCTTGCATGTGCTGTTGTGTACATGTGGTGTTGCGTACATGTCATGCATGTGGTACTGTGTACATGTGGTATTGTGTACATGTTTTACAATGGTGCAGTGTACATATGGCATTGTGTACATGTTGTGTAGGTGGTGTCGTGTACATGTGATGTTGTGCACACATTGTTCAGGTGGTGCTTGGTACATGTGGTATGGGTATACGTGTCGGATTGAGTGCATGTTGTACATGTTGTATTACAGACATGCGGTACTATGTATGTGCATTGTGTATTCATGTATCATGACATATGCATTCATTGTGTTGCACTTTAGATACATATTTGTGTTATGTTGTACATCAGGTGTAGGTGCATGTAATGTGTTGTACACCAATGTAGGCATATGTATTGTGTTGTGTTGTATACCGTGTGTACATGTATGCATTTTGTGGTGTCACACGTTGTGTGTGGATGAATGTCTTATGATGTACATTGTGCATGTATACGTGCATACACTTGGTGTAGGTGTATGTGTTGTATGTCAGGTGTAGGTGCATGTATTGCATGAAGTTGTATGCCGTGTGTGGTGATATGTGTGTGATGCACACTATGTATATGTGCACTTGGTTGAGGAGAATGCATTAAGTGGTTTTCAAGTGTGGCAACCGATCAAGTGTGAGTAAGAAATAAGAACAGAGACAGAAGTAAGGATCGATGAAGAATAAGTATCAGTATTGTATTTTAGTTTTACTATGCATGTGATTTATGATTACGGTATATGATGATTACATGTGAACTATGATTCTGGTTTATGATGGTTACATGTGATTTATGATTTTGATCTATGATGGTTATATTTTGAGCTAATCGGATGTGATATTTTTATACATGTTGATTTGGTCAAATATGCTAGTTTGACTTGCTGTGAAAGGAAGCGAGCAAGATTGCAAGTGTACCTTATTGACGAGTTACCAGTGAGGTATGATTTGAAGTTATTTCAATTTATTTTGAATCTAATGCAAGTCTTAGTACAGGAATGCATAAAATGCCCGATTGGGTGGTTGAAATAGACTATAAGATTTAGTAGCAAAAAAAAAAGGAATTGAAACAAACAACAATATGTTGGTAAAGCACTTCAGGAACAAGGTCATTGTGAGACACTGGTACACAATTATGTCCATTGATTTCCAGGAGCATGTTATGACCGGTATGATGGTTTTGAGGTAGGTATATGCCTTGGTTTTTGTATCTTTTGATTCGAGGAAGCCTTGCCAAGGGATGGACTACCCAAGATGGGGGTGCCAACAGAACTTGGAAGGTGAGTGACTGCATGAAAGGGGTTGACTAGATTGCCCAAGGGATTGTGAGGTAGAGAAGGGAAGACCGAGGATGGATTTGTTTTGGTCATTAGCATTGTCAAATGGAATTAGATGCACGATGAGAGTGCACCCTGGAACAATTATCCAGTAACTGTTCATTGAGATAACAAGTGGCGCAGGATTGTAGCGATGGACACTAGATGCAGATTTGACATTGTAATGGATTCTGGACTTCTTGAGAAGGAGGTGAATCCTGGTATTACCTTAAGGATGGAGGTGCGAGCCTCTAGATTCCTTTGTTGTAGATGTAGGCATTATATCCCTTTATTTGTTGGTTGAGCAAAAGAATATATATGTGTATGTTATTGTAAACATTGTATTGAGCTAGATTTATAAAGCTCCATAGATAGTATGGTTATTTTTCGGTTGAGGAAAATGTGTGTGTGTATATGTGGTCATTGTAAATACTGTAATGAGTTGTGTTATAAAGCTCCACTATGTGGTATGTTGTCATGATGTTTTGCCTTTGAGTGGGTCTTTCATTCTAAAAGCTACAATGAGCTGTCCATGGGTAGTATGTTTTTTTTTAATGGTCTTGTTTGTTATAGGTGTCATTGAACACCTAGGACAATGTTCCCCGAAGGGGGAGGTTTATGTAACAACCCTAGTGAAAATAGTAGGTAAAAATATATAAATACCACAGATGATGGGACATGTATTCCAAGATAAATGTTGGGCAGGACATCTTAGGGGGTGTTCATTTGGCTGTTTATGGCTAAGGAAATTGGCAAAGGCAATGGCTAAGTTATTAAAGAGGCAAAAAAATATTTTGGCACATTTATTTATAAAAATAATGGAAATTAGGAGAAAAGAAAGGTGAAATATCACAGGTTGCGTATGAGGAGGACAATGAAGGAAAATAATGGAAAATGAAGAAAATAGAGGCGTCATTAATAAAAAGGATTTTGACGATAAGTGGGTAGGACCTAGTCAATTCAGTTTTGGAGCTCTCTCGTTATTCTCTTTCTCATGCTCTTAGAGACTTAGATTTTTGTTGGAGCACTCTTGCTAGGTGTGGCATACTTGGATTCTTGGAGCAAGAAGGAAAAGGAAGAGTAGGAAAGCGCAAGAAGGAATCAGGATCAACAACTACATCAGAGTTTCTTGCAGGTACTAAGTTGCAGGTTTGATTTCTTCACTAGTTTTGGCATGCATGGCACATGCATGTGGTTTCTTAGTTATGATTTGTCACTAACATGGAGGATTACCTGGATTGACAATGGATTTATCTAGCCTTTCCATTTCCTAGATAGTCATGGAGATTGTGGGTTTATTTCCTTGCTTTATTTGGTTGGTTCTCATGTTTCCTTAGCTTAGATTAAGTTATTAGTTCCTAGAAGCCTTGGTTGGACAAACGCTCTAGAAGCCCTGTAACAGCTTGGGTTGAGTTACTAGTCCTGGAAGCACTAGTTGGAAAAACACTCTAGAAGCTTGACAACAACTATGGGTTGACTTACTAGTCCTGGAAGCCTTTGTTGGGCAAACGCTCTGGATCCCAGTGGCAGCCATGGGTTGAGTTACTAGTCCTGGGAGCTGTGTTGGAACAAACACTCTCGATCCATAGAAGGCTGGGATAAAGATCGATCTGATGTTGGTTTTGTGATGTTTGATCATGAGGTAGAATGACTATTTGATGGGTTGAGGTGGATATCCTCTGGAATTCTTGCATGAGTTTTGATTGATGTGTTCTATGAGATCCCACATTCATGCTTGGAATATGGAATGGGGGTGAATTGATGAAGAGATATTTGGCTCAACCATTCTATCGTCGAGTGGAATATGGAAGTCCCATCTCTGGTTTGGATTTTTCATCATTAATGAAAGGTTATTTCTTCTCGTATATATATGAGTATTATGATGGCTTATATGTGGTTATATGGTTGTGATTTCATTTGTATTTTTATCCCTATTATATTTGTTATATGTATATTTATGACAACATTTATGTATGGCTCTCAGCATATTTTTACGTGTATGTGAATGGATAATGTGTTTATGACCTAATAGATGAATATGCACAGAATGACATGAGGAATCAATGGTATAGTGATTCTCATATAAGTATGAGATCCGTACACTTAATTTTGGAGTTTACACTTGTACACTTGTAGGTTACATGCTCATGATATGTTTCATGAAATGCCTATCATGGCTAGTAGGGGTCTGTCTAAGGTCTTGATCATCTCATTGATTTTGCATCATTTTTTCCCTATAATTTTCTTGATTCTAAGCATTCATTCCATTTTGGGTAGTGGCCTAGGCTTTGGGCTTGAAAAGGTGGCTTAAATCCCAGGGTTGTTGGCACAAAACTGACACTTTTGGTCGACAGTCACTCGTAGGCAGGCCTATGAAAGCGACTTTGGGTTTCTGGTCACTCCCTTGCCCATAGCATGAGAGCGACTATGGCCTAAGAAGTCCAAAACAATAGTAGGACCTAAGGACAGGTTGTCTGAGTGGCTGACTTGTCTTCTAAGGGTTATGTTGATGATGTTGGATGACTATGTGTGATGTTTTGTTGATTCCATTTCCTTAAGTTACCTAGGAGGTGGAATCATATCATAGTGGCCTCTCATTGCATGTTTATCTTGACTTGTTGGTTGCTTGGGTAGATGTGGGAGAAGGGTGTTACACAAAAGTTGGCAAGTATCCTAAACTCTAAAGATCTATTTTTTGTAACAATGTCAATAAAATGGAGTCCACACATTTCTCTATTGGTTACAGGATGACTCCTACTGATTTGGGTTAGTTGATTATTTGGTTGAAGAATGGAATATTTTCATAAAGGAGTTATATAGCAATGGTATCAGATTATCTAACACAAATGATTCACTTTTCTAGAGCTCTGACAATGCTTCTGGTAGGGTGACAACAAAACTTTCTTATGAAGCCACAACACACATCGTTGTTGAAAAAAGAGTTCTGGAAGTTATTCTTGTATTTTTCAATCCTTCAATGTTGCTTTCAATTATGAGGGTTTTTATATGGACGAGCTTTCTGCTAAGTATAATCCTAATTTTTGGACAAATTTGTTTTTAACATTTCCAAAAGCGTTGTGTTCTATTTTTGACAACTTTGTGTAATGAAATTACCTTAGTGATAAACAATATTTGTATGTGATTTTTTTAATTCCTAGTGAATTACAAAGAAGAACTATTTTGTCTCAAAAAGAAAAAAAAACTGTATTAAATTAATTGGGTTCATAAATAAAGAGTTCTTTGTCCAAAGTATGGAATGGACACATGTATTCAAAAGGTAATTTATTTTTATAAAATTATTTTAATTATTATTTTTTTATTTAATAAAATATTAGAATATTTTTAAACAATTTGTCTTTCTAAAAATATTAAATATTTAATTTAATACATATGGTAAAACATCCACAATGGATTTGAACTTGGAATCTCACAATTTATGTATTACTTCATAATACAATGATCGCTAATTGAGCTAATGGACTTTAATTATTAATAACTATTATGCGAATGGTTGAGATTTGATCTTCAAAAAATATTTTAGAATACTTTTAATAGTAATCATAATTCAAAGACTGTGATTTATTTTTAAAGTAGTTATGAACTTTTTACCTTTTTAATTAAATTGATTAATTAAAAAATTGTCACATTAACAAGTGTTGTATGAAATTTATTATGATTTTTTGGGTATGTGATATTAATAAGCTATGATTCCCCGATGGAGGTGTACAAGTGGGAGTTTCAGTATCTTCATGATAGGCACTGGAATAACACCTGGTTTATAATGATGAAGTAATGGCTAAAGGTAGTTAATGTGGTTGCAGTTGAAATGTGCCATTAAATGTATTAAAGATTGCTCCAGAAGAAGGAATGTTTGTTGGTGGTGGTGTGGCGGGTATGATGGTAAGGTAACCACCTCTTCCTTTGGCTTTGGTTGATTCTTATGTCTGAGATGGTCGGTGGACTATAGTTATTTAGTAGTCTTGGTTAGCGATGGAATTACTACAAAACATAGTCTTTGTTTGGTGAGATATTCATTGATAACCTGTGTGAATCATTTTATTATTTTCTAGTTGGGAGGATAGTTTGGTTTTGGTGAATTTATCCGTCACGATTGTTTTATATGCTCTTTTACTATGTTCATTTGTGTTTGTAGGGTCTTATCTTCTCTATTGTAGTAGTAGTAGTTTTATGTGTTTTTCAATTCATGGCAAGGGATTTCATTGTCGTGGTGCCTTAGCTTGCTGGTCTCATCTTGGTGCCTTATTTCGGTGGCCTGTGGAATTAATTATGTGAAATCTCTCTTGTGTAAGTTTGAGTTTATATTATGAATGCATAGTGAGTTTCTAAACCTTTTGGGTCTGGGCCCTCTCAAGTGGTTTATTATGGACGACCTCCTTGTTTTTAGGTCTAGTCATCAATGTATCCCTCTTTATCCCTCAGTATATTTCATTGGATATTGTTCATCTTCAAGTTATTGCCATTGTCTCTCCTCTCTGGTGTTTATGGCACCTTGCCAATGAATGCCCAATCGTTGAGAGGGTGGATTTTTTGCTAGGAAGAAAAGGTCACACCCCTTCTCTTATGACTCTATTTCCTCTGATTTTGACCTAGTTCCTTTGGAGGTCCGTCAAGAAATTGTATATCTAGAAGATGTGGAGAGTGGTGATTGCCCTTATGCTTCAGACGTTGAACTGGCAGGTGTTAAAGCGAAGTGGTTTCCAAACCTTGATTATTCATGTAATTGAAGGTTGAGTTTTTTAAGTTCCTTGGCTTTGAATCATCAAACTTCTACTTTCTTTCACCTTCTATTCAAGGAAAAGCATATGGAGACTTACAACATTTTCTCCTCTCTGGAGGACATCAAGCACATAATAAGAAATATTCATTTTTGTTTAAATAATGTGGATTCTCATCTAGCAAAGGTGGAGTCTTTTCTGGTTAATGGTTCAAGTTCAGGTTACCTTTACGAATCCCCCTATGATAGTGGACACCCTCTTGTTTTATTTTCATCGAACCATGAATCGTCTAAAGAAGACGAGTGAAGGTATCTGTTTGTTTTCAGTTACACATTTTATGGCTCAGATTTTCAATATATGTAGTTATGGTCCTGACCCTATAGATGATTTTGGATATCTACAATTTTGGTATTGTCTATAAGCATATAGTGTTGGCAAACGTAACTCTCTAGTCTTAGGATGCTAGTCACTTTGGTGGTATTATATTTTGCTATTTTTGTTGCACCTATATCATGTTACTGTGTCTATTTCTCTCTGTAATTTCTTTAGCACTGTTGGTCATGACTACTATTTATTTGGAATTAGGCTGATGTTGTCACTCTGTATTTTTTTATGAGCTTCATGCATTGGCAAGACAATTATGTAGTTTCAATGTTAGCTTATGATAATGATGCTTCTCTCCGGTGCTCATGGTGTTGTGAAGTGATTGCAAAGTTGTGTTTCTTTGTATGATTCTAACCAACTTTTGGCTTATGCATTTGATGTATTGTTATTTATCATGAAATAAGTATGGTTGTCAAAATTTACCACCCATTTAATCTATATGATTAAACTAATTACTTCGATAGGTGTTTCCTTTTTTGGCTTTGGGTGGGCAAAGACTATTCACCCAACTAATCAAAATGCTTAGATTTCCCCCTTCTAGCCAATACAATGGTGACATGTGTTTTCCCTTCCATCTTGCCATCTGTCAAACTACATTAATGCATAATACTTGCCTACACCATCCATCCATACTCCTCTCCCTTTCGCATTTACTTCTCCTGCAGACTGGCAAGGCAAGGTTTCAGTAGACTACCCCAACAGGAGTAAATATGTTTGAACGGATACTTGCAACTTGGAATCTTAACGAGCACTCCCTGAAATTAATGTTCCCTATAGATTTGTATTGGCGACCATCCCCTGAAATTAATGTTACCTTCACCTTGTATCTTGATGAGCATTCCCTAAAATGATGTTGCTTTGGTAGATGTTTGTGGTACAAGTATGAAGTTTTAGGAATTATTGGCGAAATTTGAAGCTGAGACCTATAGTTTGCTATAAATCAAACACCATCCCAGAATGGAAAGAAATAAATTATTGCCAGCATTTAATTTTCCTATAGAATACATGTGTATTTATCACACTAGCATGGAGGAAAATAATGTCTTAAAGATGATTACATCCAAGCAAAGTCTTACCACACACCATCCTAGCATGGAGAGAAGGAAACTCTTATAATGTAATAATTTGTAGCTTGAAAATAGTTTATGACCCAACCAGTTTATAGGAAGAAGACCTGCAGTGTTGGATTTCAAGTTTCAGAGCATCGGCCTAACTGATTTCCTTCTTGCTTTCCGAAAACACAAGGTACCTTCTGTCTCTTTCAATGTTGATCTTTTTGTTGCTCCGTTTTGATTCACCCTACTAGATTAAAATTTCACACCTGTTTTACCCAAAAACTTCAATGTTTTTTTTTGTTTCACTGTGATTATGGTACATTTAAGTCAATGTTAAAGTGGCCTTCTTTTATACATACTTCTAGGAAAAAGACAAGGCTTAGACACTAAAGCCTCTGTAGACCATTTGTTTTTCTTTCAACCTCTCCTTCACTCATAAGTATTTTAGTAGAATCCAGAACTTCTGAAGAATAATTTCCTTGTTTGCGATTCCTATTAGTTTCTCCAAGTAATGGTCCACATGCCTGCAAGTATTTGAAAAGCCCAACTCTTATTAAGATTCATCCATTTGTTTGAGAAGGGTGTCAATTTATTCATTAGGGCTAACATTATCTTCCATCATAAGTTCTTCTATTATGGAAGGAACTTTATCAACACAAAGATATGTGCGAAGCAAAGAGTTGTCTTAAAATGTCTTAAAATTTTGAACACATTTTCAAACTTTGGTTACCAATGATTTCGTCCAACTAATAGAGATCTTTTCATTTCCTCCATAGCCTTGTGAACTTGTTCACTTTGTATATAGGTATTGACAAGGCTTTCTCAGGTAATGGCATTTGGTATGCCTTCATTCTTCATAATATGTTCAAGGAAGACTTCAACTTTTTGCAAATACCCATGTCTAGTATAAGCACCAAGGAGGACATTGGATACTTTGATATCATCAAATGATTTCACAGATAACCATTTTTTAGCAAAAGCCTTAGCTCCCTCAAGATCCCCCACCATTACCAATGAAGAAACCAAGCATATATAGCTTTTGTTTTTTGACATAGGAAATGTTGATTCATAATATTGCCAGATTTTGTAGACTTCATATTTATTCCCTAGCCTACCATACAAATTAACTAAGTGACCATAAGCAACCAAATTCAACTTTGGACACATATGAAACCCCTGACCGAGATGAGGCCAAGAAGTTTAAAAAACAAATCTACTAGTTGGTTTTCTAAACCCTGACGAGATGAGCCCAAAAATATACACAACCCCAACCAAAGAAAAAAACAATGTATTACAGAAAGTGTGGAGAACCAAGGTCAAGAATGAGAATCTGTAGGACCAAAGGCTAAAAATCTCTTGTGCCAAAGAAAAAAAACCTTCAGATGCTTTGCTCCTGCAAAGCCCCTCCTCCTTACTTACCTCCAAAGAAACCTTCTTCTCACACACTACACATTTATTTCTCGTACAACTCTTGCAGACTATTAGCAAAGACTTCTACTACTCTTCCATCCATGCTAATGCACTCTATTTTTCATCAATACTACGAATTTCATCCACAATCGATGAAATTAGTTAGCATTTAGTCGCCCCTCCTCTTTTACCTTCAACAGAAATGTTTCTGAGTAGTAAAGGAATGAAAAGTTGAGAGAATGTAAAAGGTCATTGATTGTGTGTTTCAGTGGCGATTTTCATGCATCCCACGTTGATGAGAGCACTCAAACTAAAATTCATATTGTGACATGGTACTGGATGTCATGTTTTTTGTTGCATAGATAGTTAACACATATTTATGAAAGCATATGGAAGAAATCACTCGACTTCATTTACAACCACTTAAGTCTAATATGTGTCGATGGCAAAGAAAGTTCATGTCAAATTCATGTTTCTAATGTTTTATTTTTTATAAAAAACATTTTTTTCCTAATTTTGTCGAACTTCATAATTGTGTTTTTTTCCAAATCTTCAAATTTTACAAGCATGTTTAATTTTTTTTTTCAATTATTGCTGAATTTGTGATAACATTTAATTTTTTTTCCCAACACGAAGATATGTGCAAAGTAAAGAGTTGTAAACTTCTGTGCTCACAAATTTCACCCCTCTTGGAGTCGTCAAAAATTCCTCTGGACTTTTAACATCACCTTTCTTCTCAAAATGTCTTAAATTTCAAACACATTTTTACACTTTTGCTTCCAATTATTTTGTCCAACTGACAGAGATATTGTCATTGCCTCCATAGTCTTGTGAACTTTTTCACTTTGTATATAGGCCTCAACAAGGCTTTCCCAAGTAATGGCATTTGGTTTACCTCCATTCCTCATAATGTTAAAGGAAGACTTCTGCTTTTTGCAAATACCCTTGTCTGGTATAAGCACCAAGGATGACATTGGATACTATGATATCATCAAACGATTTCACAAATAACCACTTTTTAACAAAAGCCTTAGCTCCCTCAAGATCCCCCACCCTTACCAATGAAGAAACCAAGAATATATAGCTTCAGTTTGTTGACATAGGAAATCTAATTCATAAGATCAATCGATTATGTATACTTCCTCTTTATTCCCTAGTCTACCATAAAAACTAATTAGGTGATCATTAGCAACTCTATACTTTCATCTTGTCTTAACCCCCATTTCTATCATTTTCTTCCACAATGTTTCCAAAGTAGATTTTGCTTTGTCAAGGACTTGGGCCTTTACATAAATGTTTCCTACATTGTTGTCAATATTCCAAATTTGGATCTATATTATCATCAAGAACCAATTCAATCAACACCCCTTCCACTTGATCCATGCGTGAAAAAGTTGCATAACTTTTCATCCAAATGTTATAAGAATATGCATCCAATGAGATGCATTTTTTCTTCATTCCTTAGATTTCCAAAGGCACCTTCTCAAATTCTTCCATTTGATCATTGAATATCTAGGAATGTTACAACAACTTCATATTGATAGCGACAAATTTCTGATGGGAGCATGTGTGTTGCTACATTAAAAACTATGACTGTACATTTGAAGATTCAAAACTGGAACACTTACTCTGAAACATGACCAAAAAATACTTTAGAAAGGCTCTCTTAAGATAACACTCTTTGTTGTACTATGAAAATATATCCAAACTTTGCAAACAATTTGCATAGTACCCCACAGTGGAGATGGAAGTTTCCAGCAAACTTTCCAACAATAGCAACAATCATGCTAAAATCACTTCTCAAAAGTATTCCAACTATGCTTCTCTAGGCACAGGGATATTGTGTGGATACTAGAGAGCCCAAGTGTTTTCCACAATAGACACAATATTAGCCTTAGTGAATACTGAAAGTTCATGCTTCTCATGTCACGACATGTCTCCCAATTGTTAAATACAATAGCCCTGATGAACAACATATTATTGGTGTCTGATCTATGGACATAAATAGAAATTTGATTTAGCTGTGTATATTCTCTACACTTTTCTTCCATATTGACAAATGAATATTTTTAAAATGGAATATTCATAGTGTTCATGCTTGAAAGAGTTTGTGCTACTAAACAAACATAAAAGAATGTTCTCTGAACACCACATCCATCTAAAATCCATATGTACCATGTTGTAGATCATATCATGTGTTAAAAATCACAAGAGTTACTCTCACGACATATCAGAGATAATGGTCCTATTTAAAGTCAATGTCACCGTAATATTTTAAAATGTAATTAAGACTAGATCTTAAACTAATTATAATAATTGTGCTACCAATTTCACCCTATAGTTAGAAATAGAGCACAATAGGAATTAGAGGTTAACTCTGACCTATTACCTGATAGCTAGAAAAAGATCACAAGAAGAATTAGAGGTTAACTCTAATCTATTACCTTACAGCTAGAAACAAAGCACAAGAGGAATTAGAATTAAGGTTAACTCTAACCTATTGAAGGAATCAGAGTGGCCTAGTGAAAGCAAGGATTGAAGACCTAGAATTGATCAGACTGCCTATAATCTAAAGTAAGATTTGAAGAGCCATCAGAGAGGACTTATTAAAATTCCACAACAATTTATTTCCAGTAATCATTAGAGGTAATAAAATTCTTGCAAGGATATAAATTTATCATAGAAGTAGAGAGTTTGAGATAGTTGTCAAGGGTTGAAAAAATCCCTCAGTTGGCATCATGTACTCTGGGTTTAGAAGTAGAGAGTTCAAGATAGTTGTCAAGGGTTGAAAAACATTGATATTTGTCTTTCATAAAATTAATATTGTAATTATTTTAAAAAATATATATTTGGGGTATTGATTCATGATATACTTTAAAATAGTACAGCAAGATATACAACATTTTAACACATCATCATTGATAGCATGATCTTGTATAGTATAAGCAACAAGGAGGACATCGGATACTATGATATCATCACATGATTTCATAGATAACCATTTTCTAGCATAACCTCAACTCCCTCAAGATCCCCCATCCTTACCATTGAAAAAGCCAAGCATATATAGCTTGTGTTTGTTGGAGGACATTGGATACTATGATATCATCACATGATTTCACAGATAACCATTTTCTAACATAAGCCTCAACTCCCTCAAGATCCCCCATCCTTACCATTGTAAAAACCAAGCATATATAGCTTGTGTTTGTTGGCATAGGAAATGCCAATTCATAACATTGCCAAATTATGTATACTTCATCTTTATTCCCTACACTACCATACAAAATTTTGTTTTCAACTACTGCTCCATACTAATGTGGTATGTTTTAAACCACTTATACATGGCTTTTTTTCTTGTCACCTTGCTAGTGCTACTGGAGATAACTCCTTTACTCATGCTTGATACCTTATTGTAATTTCACATTCTCACCTCAAATTATAGTGATCAAAAACAATTTTCTTTTCAGTAATAGTTACTACAACTAGCATTATGTACCATACCCCTTTATTGCTTTATTATGCTATATTGCAACAAAAATTGATTCTCTTCACTTATTTTTTCAAATCTTTCCTTAATGAAATTTGCATTTCATTTATCCATACCATTTTTTTTCCTACATTCCTATGCATACTTTTCAAACCTTCTACAAAAAATGACATTGGACATTCCATTTGTCATACCTCTGAGAAAAACTCCCAAGTGACTTGCCACTATGTCTTCCTCTTCCATGTGATTCTGAAAGGCTAATATGTCCTCCTTCATCACTCTACTATATAAAAAGGTCCTCACATCTTGTTGTTAGCTTGACAATTAGCACAATTTGTTGGACATGGAATCCTTTTGTTTGCCTTTTCATAAAATTTAGCCCTCTTGAAATTATTCTTTGATAACTTCACTTCTTTTGGAGGAACAATTTGCTGCTACTTTGCAAATGATTCATGGTATTTTACAAATGTCGCAATTAGAGGAATTACTTGGCCAAACTGGTTTAGTCATTTTCCTTGTCATATTTAAATACCAACCTAACACAAATTTGTTTTGACTTGGTAGGATATCTTGTGTTTTTCCCTTCCAAGAGGTACATATCTTTGGTTTTTCGTCTCTATTGCATTGCATTTTTACATGTTGACAGGTATGCATGTACACTTTTCCTGTCCTTGGGAAATTATTTTAACATTGATTTTCCCCTATTGTGGAATTTTTTCCTTTATGGTTGTTATCTCTTATTATGTTACACTATTTATGGTTGCTATCTAACTAGTGTTACATGCTATCTGAAAACACATCTTATTCCCTTCTTTCTACCATCTATTTTCCTTCTCACTTTTTTTTTTCCTAGAATGCCATATGCTCTTTTATTTTTAATATAGTCAGAAATTTTCTCTCACATAAAACAAACTAGCCTATTTTTTTTACTGCTGTTATTTTCCTGCATCCATAGATCTATTTCATCTAAAAAGTTACAAGGTCATTTGAATAGGATGCAAAATTGTAATTGTCGTACGTCTAGAAAGACACTTTGCTTTACACACAAAAACCATAATCAAAACAACACTTCCTACTTTACCTTGCTACTACCAAACCTCTTTGTTTGAACAAGCCCTCAATGTTTGCTAGGTATCTCATTCAAATTTCCTACCACTTCCTCTCTTCCTTCCAAAACAATCCTTCACTCAACAAATAACAAAATTAATGTGGTTGTTGTTTTCTTCTTGCTTTTCTTTCTTACCTGTGAAACATTTAACTTTGCCACATGAAAATTGCAAAAATCATAAGGAAAACAGTCTAGCTATCTATTCGTTTCTTGTAGCACACTTGTTCTTTCCTATTTTTCCTTCCATGTTGGCTTGCTGGGACCTAACCTAGGTTTAGAGTTAATTAGCCAAACAAATCCTTGTACTACTGGCCCTTTTGGCAATAGTCCACAGAGCGCAGACTGAGGTGTCACCCAAAGTAGTACGGGAGGCTACTAGAAACAAGTTTCTGCACCCAGGAGATGTCTAAAAGGTTTGACTGGTCCTTTGTTTGCTCTTGCACGCAGGGTGATTCGCACACTTCCCATTCCTCATGGGCTGATACACTGCCTTCACGCAACCCTAACCAGGGGTTGTGCTATGCTTTGTACTATTACCTAAGATCTTACTTATCTTCCAGTGTTAATAAACTACCTTTACCTACTTGAATGTCTTATAGTCAGAAATACAAAGAATTCATACATGATCGCACAATAAATAAATAGTGTATTTGCAAATTATATCCAATCATGGATTAAACTAAGAAAATATACATAGAATTATAGAAAAAACTTCTCTTTATTGATTCTTCCAATGGTTACAGACTTGACCTGCCCTACGCACTCAGTTACAGGAATCCACACACTCAGTTGCGACTACTAGGCCTCTATGCACTCAGCTATAGAGCTTTCTCCTACTCTATGACCCACAGACACACTTTACACTTCGACTCAAGCACTTGGACTTCTCTTCTTCTATGCCTTCATTCTTCTACACGTAGAGCCTCGCTCTATTTATACAATCCCATGGTCCGCGGACCATGGGTATGTCTATCCAGTCGACATTACATTACAAAAATTAGGGTGGACAACCATGTGATTATATTATACTTTCGCACCCTGCGCCTACAATTCGCGAAGCTTTTACAACAATATTTGGTCAAAACTTGGGCTTTAAGCCCCAAAACATGCCTTGGCGGGATTCCATGCCCAACAAGCCCCCAACACAAACATCATGACTCACCCTCGAGTCACTATGTCAGCGCAAAGATCTTTACTTGGAGTCCCTCCAACTGTTCTCGAACTGCGGAAAGGTCAGCAGCACACTGAGCTACTTCATGTTGGATCTGCTGCATACATTGTTCTGAGACCTCTATGTCAGAAGTGCTTCTCTGTATCAATGTGTGCATCCCCTGAATTTGTGTGAGCTTGTCTTCAATTTCTATTGCGATGGTGAAGGCCTCATCGATCCAAGGTTGAACACACACGTTCAGGACTTCTTCCTTATGTCGTGCCGCATCTACCTGTTCTTTTAGTGCTTTAGCCTGTTGCATCCGCACAAGCCTCTTAGTGAGGGGCACCATCTGTGTAGTTCCTTTGACACTGTCTGATCCAAATTTGGAACCTTAAACTCTCTTAAAGCTACCAGAACTCTGTAAAATCTCAAACCAAATTTTAAAGTCTTATGGATGTCAAATCATATCATAAATAACCTCCGAACAATGACAGTTTGTGGTCAAAACAAAGCAATGATAACCTTCGGTAAAAGTACACTAACTAAGGCTCATGGAGATCGCGCAGTGGCACAAACTAGCAATTGGGAAATCTAGATCAGGAAATGAAGGTTGTTTCTGATGTGCGATTAGCACAAAGCTAGGAAAAACCCCTCGAAATGGTAAAGCCCCAGGCACTCGGTCACAAGGAAAGCCAAGAAACCATAAAAAAAGTGTTGAAATGAAAGGTGAGACCTGCACTCCAAAATCGCGCTCCAAAACTGGCTAAATGTCAGAGGCATTTTGGGCAATAAGTCAATTTTTCAGAGGACCTAGAGTTTCCATACGTTGATTGGCACGTGTCCGGAGGATGAGAGAGAAAACCACTCTCATTGCAGGCTAACGTCTGAGCAAGTTTACCACATGATAAGAGTGATAACCGTGGGACCTGGATGCCCTAGATCTAACGATGGAGATTGCGCCCGATGGGAAACCGGATTCGACGAACAAAATAGGCTTCGACACATAAAGGTTGAAGTCCGATTGGACCACTGAGTTGGTGAATGAATTGTTTCACAGACTAACCGAAGTAAAAAACTGTTTGAGGAAGAGTTGGCTCAGCTCGTAAGGAGACAAGTGGCCACCTCTCTATGAAGAGTTATAGTGATGATGGTGCAGAGCATGGAATTCCAGCGAACAGAGGTAGGGGATCTGAAGAGCTGGGAGAGGAAGTGAACAGTCATGAGACAGATTGGCATCAAGCCATGAACAGACAGAGAGGAAAGGGGAGAAAAAGGAGAGAAGTCGAGGAAGCAGGAGAGCAGACCTGGAAGCAAGAAAACCACAGCCGAGCTCACAATAATAGGCAAAGCCACTAGAGATTGGAGGGAAAACAGCGAAGAAAACACTGAATGTGCAGAGAGTCTAGGGAGTCACTTGGAGGTCAAGTGAAAACCCAAAGAGCTCAATTGACAACAGCATATTGTTGTTGGAGTCACTTAGAGGTTGAGCGATTCATAGAGACATGCAAAGGCTAAGCGAAATAGCTTAAAAAATCTAGAACTAAGAGCTAGAGCTAGAGCCACAACCACAGCCAAAGCTGAGAGCTAGAACCAGAGCCCAAGCCATAGAGCTAGAGCCGCAGTCAGAGCCACAGCTAGAGCAAGAGCCAGAGCCAAAGCCAGAGCCAAGAGCCAGAGCTAGAAAGCTGAAGAGCTCCAAGAGCCAAGGGATGAGATGGTGTTCCAAGCCTAATGTTCTTGTGTAAAACATTGGAGTTAAGTGTAGGCACTTGTAAAAAAACTATTTCCATAATCCCAAAGAGCCTAGTCGAGTTTATTAGAGCTCAAGGAGACGTAGCCCAATATATCAGGGTGAACTCCATATTATCTTGTTGTCTTATGTGTTTGTTTTTACTGTTGCTCTAACTACTATTATATGCATTTGTATATCAGTTTTAAGTATCTTCCCATATCAGCACAAACAACAGATTTTAAAGTAAATAACCAGCTAAAAACAAATATAAGCACACGCCCATATTTTCAAGCATTTCTATCTCTGCATTGGTTAATCATAAACTTGGGAAAATTAGAAGCTTTGGAAGTGGGAGATGTTCTTGTAAGTTATACAAGAAGCCTAAGAGCCGCATTTTCAGGTCAAGTGGTATCAGAGCATAACATTGATTAACCCCACCTTCAAAGAAGGTTGTAACAGAATGCATGATTGACAAGGAAAATATTGCTTGTCTGAAAGGTGTTCTGACAATCAAGGATTGAAAGCCTCATTGATTATATGCTTGGTTGCAGACTGACTATTGCTTGAGTTTTCAGAGGTGAAGGAAAATTTGTTAATAGCTCAATCCAAGAAGGACAAGAAGGAAGAAAAGTTGAAGGCATTCTTCTATCCCAAAGGACCTTAGGGAAATCCTTGAAGTGCAAAAGGTTGTTGCAAGAGGTTACTGGATAAGCTCTTTAATAATCTTGTTTGAAGTTCTTTTATGCATTTTGAAATGACAACTTCTATAAGCAAGTCATCAAATTCTTCTTTCTTCACAAGTTCCTTTAATCGAGACATGAAGCAATATTTGTCCACCATGATGAATATGTTGAGAGAAATGTATGAGGATGGAAGGAAGAGAAGCATACTTAGAGAGTAGTTGAATTCTGTGGAGGAAGAGAAACAGATTCTTTTTGGCAAATTGTAGGAAATGGAGAGGCAACTTCATATTGCAAATATGAACCTGAAAAGGATGCATGAGTTGGAGTCACAACTCTTTTTTGAAAAAGGAGCCTTGGCCAAGTATCAGCTTGAAGAAGAGGTAAACCATTCTCGTTTGTCTTCAAATTCTTCTAAGAATGCTTGTATTGGTTCTTTTGAAAAACATACTAGAGGCATAGGTTCCAAGCTAATGTCCAAGATGGGCTATGAAGAGAAAGTATTGGGTAAACATGCACAAGGTATTGTCAAGCCAATAATGGTTGAGGAAAGTCCAAAGTATTTGGGTCTTGGCTATGAACAGTCGTATGGAGAGAGTTCCAAAGCTGCCATGAAGGCCATTGAAATAGTTCCGAAAAGGAGTTTCATTGCAGGTTCTCTACCTAGAAGTGTGAGGATTGTATTAAGGAGGAACATCATTCGCATGATACAAATGTTCAGAAGCACATACTTGAACTAGAGAGTTGTGGAAACTCTAACAGCCTTGAAGAAAGTGATGGTATTCCAAAGGGAGCCACTTCTTCATTTGCTTCACATCCTCATGAAGGCAATAAAGGTGAAAGAGGCAGGTATAAATATATTTCTAAAAACATTCCTTTTGATTTTGTAAGGCATGGAAAAAGAATTGCATGTTCCTTTTGTGGTTTGGATAACCATTATGTTTCTAGATGTTGGATGAAGATGGCCACATACAGGAAACTTCTGAAGGAAAAGAAGCAAGCAGCCAAAGGTCCACAGGACAAGGCAAATCATGTTTTCAAAAGGATGCACAAGTGTTGTAGTTGCTGCCATAAGCAAAGGAATCTTACTGAAAGGTGTTGGACCTTGAATCCAGCATTGCTTCCACCAAAGCTGAAGGAGAAGGTGAAAAAAGAAAATTGCAGGGATGGAAATAAAGATTCCATATTTTATGTGGTTCAGGATGATTCACATATTGATGTTGATGTGCAAACAAAGGAGGGACCTTTGAAATGGATTGGTAAGAAATGGTTAGAATTCTTATACAATTAAGGTTGCATGTCTATTGATGCATCTATTTGGATTTCTTTGTGGAATAAATGCAAGTTGTAGGATCTTACCAAATGGTAAATAGAGAGAAGTTGAGTAGGAAACTCACTTTATTGCGACAATAGTATGTTCATTTCAGCTTCGAAAGTATAGTGTACTTAAGCGAAAGTTGAAAGATGGAATGCATGCCTGAGCATGAGATGCATGTGATGCTAGCTTGGGGGAAGTTAACTTGGTTTCCAAAATGGAGACAGGGATGAAGTGTTTCATCTTTTGGAAAAGAGTCCTAAAGGTCTTTTTCCTACATGCTTGAAGGGTCATTTGTTGTAAAGCCATGTTTTATTGGCTTGTTATCTAGTCAATCATTTGTATGAAGACATAAGACATGGAAGGGTTCACAAGATGTGAAATATATTTCTTTATTGAAGCAGGAGTTAGTCCATGCAGTTGTTGTCTGTATGCCTACTGTTGTTAACAGTTGTTGTTAGCAGCTTTTCAAACAGGTACAAATGAAAGTTTTTTGGAGCAGATGTACTTCAAATTTGTTTGAGACACCTTGGATGAAGGATCAAGGCAAAGAAGTTCAAACTACCTTCTGTAAAATTCATATCAGAAGTTCTGCATGAAGTCAAGGAGGAAAACAGTTCTTCCCAAAATGACCAACCCATCCAAGAAGGGAAGTGGTTAAATATTTTGGCTCAAATGCACTATGCAAAGGCAAGTGTAGGGAAGCTGAAAAAAAGAGGGTGTTGTTACTCTCATTTACTACTCAGATTGGTATATCAGTCTTTTGGTGGACCAAAAGTTCTTTTAGTGGGAAGGTGTGATCTGAATTTGGATCCTTAAATTGCCTTGAAGCTACTTGAACTCTGTAAAAGCTCAAATCGAAGTTTAAAGTCTTATGGATGTCAAAGCCTATCAGAAATAACCACTGAACAATGATAGTTTGTGGTTAGCACTGAGGAACGAGGACCTTCGGTCAAAGTACGCTGACCAAGGCCCATGGAGACTGTGCAGTGGTTCAAACTAGCAATTGAGAAATCCAGATCAGGAAACAGAGGCTGTTTCTGATGCACAATTAGCACAAAGCTAGGAGAAACCCCTCGAATTGGTAAAGCCCCGAGCACTCAGTTACAAAGAAAGCCAATAAATCATGGGAAAAACGCTGAAATGACAAGCGGGTCCCACGTTCCAAAACTGCGCTCCAAAACCGGTAGAATATCGGAGGTGTTTCGGGCGATAAGCAGGCTTGTTAGAGGCCCCAATGATTCCATACGTTGATTGACATGTGTCTGGTGAATGAGACAAAAACCGCTCTCATCATGGGCTAATGCCCGAGCAAGTCAACTGTGTGATAAGAGCAATAACCGTAGGATCTAGAGGCCCCAGATATAACAACAGAGATTGCACCCGATGGGAAACCAAATTCGATAGAGAAAATAAGCTTCAACATATAAAGGTTGAATTCTGATTGGACCGCTGAGTTGGCGGATGAATCATTTCATAGAGTAACCGAAGTAATGAACCATTTGAGGAAGAGCTAGCTCAGCTCGTAAGGAGACAAGTGGCCACCTCTCTATGAAGCGTTATAGTGATAATGACATAGAGCAGGGAATTCCAGTGGACAGAGGCAAGCGATCCAAAGAGTTGAGAGAGGAAACAAATAGTCATGAGATGAATTGGTGTTAAGCCATGAACAGACAGAGAGAAAAAGGGAGAAAAAGGAGAGCAGCCGAGGAAGCAGGAGAGTAGACCTGGAAGCAGAAAAACCAGAGCCGAGCTCATTGTAATAGGCAGAACCACCAGAGATTGGAGGGAAAATAGCGAAGAAAACATTGAATGCACAGAGAGTTTGGGGAGTCACTCAGAGGTCGAGTGAAAAGCTAGAGAGCTCAGTTGACAGCAGCATATTGTTGTTGGAGTTGCTTGGAAGTTGAGCGATTCACAGAGACATGTAGAATTCGAGCGAAAGAGCTTAGAAAAGCTAGAGTTGAGAGCTAGAGCCAGAGCCATAGCCATAGCCAGAGCTCAAAGCCAGAACCAGAGTCCGAGTCACAGAGCTAGAGCTAGAAAATCGAAGAGCCCCACGAGCCAAGGGATGAGATGGTGTTCTGAGCCCAATATTCCTATGTAAAACATTGGAGTTAAGTGTAGGCACTTGTAAAAGAAGTATTTCCATAATCCCAGAGAGCCTAATCGAATTGATTAGAGCTCAAGGAGACGTAGCCCAAGATATCAGGGTGAACTCCATATTATCTTGTTGTATTATGTGTTTTTTTTTACTGCTACTCTAACTACTATTATATGCATTTGTATATCAGTTTACGTATCTTCCCATATCAGCACAAACAACAAATTGTAAAGTAAACAGCCAACTGAAAACAAATATAAGCACACACCCATATTTTCAAGTGTTTCTATTTCTGAATTGGTTAACCATTAAGACTTGGGAAAATTAGAAGCTTTGGAAGTGGGAGAGGTTCTTGTAAGTTAGGCAAGAAGCCTAAAAACCCCAATTTCAGATCACTATCATACTATTGTTGGAGTCCTCGTACCTCTGTCTCTAAGTGTTGGATGTTGGGGTCCTCTTATAGATTTTTGAGGACCTCAAATGATTCTTCCAAAATGCTGGTGCAGTCTCCCACTACACTACCAATTTCATCCAGTCCCATTGTGATAGCACTAGCGTGTTGTTCTCAGACTTCTGAGGGGGTGGACGGTTGCACCTTTAACCACAAATTGGCAATCTGAAGGTTCAGCTCCAGCTGCACCTTTGTCATTTCTTCCCTCGCCTCACATACCCCTACTGCTAACCTATGGATCTGCGCCTCTGTTGGCATGTCTGTTAGGATGGCCAGCTCTAGGATGCTTTGGCAAGCATCATCTATTACTTGTACCATCTATTGATTCTGTGACACCACTTCATCGTGCTACAAGCTCAATTGTTCCATATTGATTTTCTGCTCATTGAGGACTTACAGTGTGCAACTCTCCCTAGCTCGCAGCTCTGTAGTTATCCCATCCTGTAAAACATATAAGGTATCTCGTGGGAGTGCAACTATGTTGATACTGAGACCCTTTAGTGCACTAACTCTAGGCCTGTCAGCCTCATTTGTTGTCACTAGTGCCCCTTCTAGCAGCACTATGGTATTCATCATCTGCACATGCAACATCTATTTTTGTGTCATTGTTCCTACTATGAGGCTGGTTGTAAGGGTACCAACCTGAGGAGGGCCTACCTGCAATTCCTGCAACTATGTTATGAGGACCCCCAACACAATATGGTTCTTCTACATGAAATTTTGGAGGGACTCGAAGGTGACATCATGCACTATCTTTCTTATGTCATGTAGATCACCTTCAGTTAGGGTGATCAGGTCAATTGACAACTTCAATGCCTTGAAATTCTTATGCGACCCTGTCTACTCGGCTGGATGTTGGAGCTTCAACTGTGTTGACATGGTTCACGGGTCCATGCCTCCCTCTTCTTCCTCTGCTTCCTGCCCATGTGAAGGTGACATTTCGCCCTCATGTGCCTTTGCGGATACCTCCTACGCTACTGTTGCTACTGCTATAGCCTATTCTTTCTCAATTGTTGTTTGTGTAGCATCCCACGCCACCCACAATTCTACTATTAGGGATTCCTTCCTTCACTTTTCGGCCAACTTTGCAATGTGCAGCTTGGCCTCATCTTTCTTTCTTTTTGCTGCCAACTTCTCTATCTCCACAATGTCTGGAGTGCACCACTCTGGCAGCCATACCTCTAGTATGTTAAAGATGATGTCGTCCATTGCTACAAAGAGTAGCTTTATCCATTGTTTGGTCAAGTCCTTGCGTGCTCTGATGTAAATGCTATGGATGTCTGCTTTGAATTCTGCAAAACTTTGCAGGCTTTTGTAGATAGTGGGTGACAACTACACTTATAGTTGATCCCTATTCTGAGGTTCATCTCCATGAACACCCAGAATGTTTTACTATCACGGATCCTCTTGGCATCCTTTGTGGCCTAGAGCAAAGCGTACCTTGCAGCCTCTGGCAAGTCCCTGTCAATTATGAGGAATTGACTATCCTCCAGTAATTCCCCTGCCACAAGCCCTATGGATAGTAGAAGGCATGTATAGTGGAACATTTTTCCCTATTCCTGAGCTTCGCAGAAATTCTCTAAAAACTCCTCGCAGAGGAACTCAAACCAATTAAATTGGACCCCCTCCACACACTTCTCAACTAGTGCAACCACCGGCACAGGTACTTCGTCTGTGCGACATTTACACATAACCTTATTAGCCAGTATTTGGGTTGCCACTTTCACTGCTTTGTCACTGATGCTGGATATCACGTATCCCCTTTTCTTCTTTGCCACCTTTTATTTTTTTCTTAATGGCCTCTGCGATGTCCATGTCACCATTCTTCCCCTCCAAGATGTTCGCGGGGTCCTCACCTTTGCATGGAAGCTGGGAGATGTGGTGAATCAAGTCTATCATGATGGGGATGGGCTCCTCCAGCCATAAACACCTATCATGCACCAGGCAGAGCTGCTGCCTGATGAGGAAAATGGTAAATGGGGCACGCTAGAAATGCAAAACCTAGAGTAGGTTCAGTAGTCTAGCCTTTTCCACTCTGCGCAACCACTTTTGCTGTTCTAATTCTATAACCCCCACCTTCGTATTCTACTTGGGCTTCATGAGGTGCCTATTCTTAAGGTGATGGAACTTCTCATGGTCAGCAAGGTCCCAATCTTCAAATTTTAAGCTCGGCACCCATCCCAAGTGCGTTTCCTCAAAAATAATGTTGTCTAGGAGGAGAGGGTTATGGATCAAGATCTTGGTCTCATGTAGGTCCTTGGGCACTTTAGCCTTCCCTTTTCGTGGGGGGACATCGGTAGGCAACTTTGTCCTTGGGTGCGCAGGCTGAGGTTCCTCATCCATGCCTTCATCCTCATCTTCTGCAATGACTAGGTCCTCCATGTCTTCCTCTTCTTCATTGGTCTCTATGGTGACAACTTTCCTGTTCTCTTCCATTGACAACTTGGTGCATAGTGGGTTCCACAGGGACACACGTATGGGAACCATCGCTTGTTTGTCCTTCTTGGGTCTTGGCGTGCATGGTGATTTTGGGATTTCTACCACAATCTTAGCACCTTCCGGAGCATCCCCCATAGTCAGGGCCTGCGTGGCCTCCTCGGTAGTCATTTCTGTTATCTCCATAACATCCTCAATTTTTGCCATCGTATCTATCCAGAAATCTAGCACTCATGAACTCAGGGGCTCAATCAACGCTCGGCACACAATAATTAGGGCTTTGCTCAATAGCTCAATTTGCAAATGACCAAGTGTTGTTTGTTAGGTAGCCTTTATAATTTATAGTGTTTTTTTAATTTGAATTCGACCATTCCCCCAAATTCGGTTCATTAATGCTCCCTTCGTGGCAGATTTTCCCAAATCTTGCCCATAAATCGTGTCTTAAATGCCTGCTGCCCACTCCATTTGCTCTCAAGTCGAGCATCCCATCATGAATAGTGACTTCAACAGTCACTTTTTGGTCAATCCGCATGGCAACAAAACCCCCCATGTGCAGTCGCAGACCTTGTGAATCTTCGCTTCTATACGTAGCTCCAATATCGTGCAGCTCTTGGGTAGAATAGCTTATAGCTCACGCTCCATTTCAACTGCCTGGAGTGCTAAGACTATTCTTCCTTCGGCTAGTCAGGTGGTCGCACCACCCGTGAAAAGTTTCATCTTGTCATCCATCATGTTTCCTGGAGAATCCCCGCCTTTTATTGTTACGGTCAGCATCATGCACTTTACCATCTGCAACATGCTACCCTGGTCAATACGCTTAGCAATGTGTGGTCCAAGCCAACGCATCAGACTAATTAATTTGCGGCGATAGGCCTTAAACCTGTCATTGTGATCGTATGCATCCTGCCTTATCACCCTAGCTTTTTTTGAGAAAATATTCCTTTATCTTGTCCTCCAACTTTTTGAATTCTGCATCCACCAGAGCGCTTTTCTTCCTTAATCATATCCTTTCTTCTTCAAGTTCTTGGAGTCAGAGATTTCTCTATTGGATTTCTACTTCCAAGGTTCCGTGAACCATCATATCTATCGGTGCTATCATGCATGTTTTAAGTTCTCCAAGTACTATAGGGCTTACTGTGGTTGCTCCATACTCCATCCTTGGTGGTGCCTACATGGTCAGGTTTTTGCATGTGGTCCTATGAGCCCAGAGAACTACTGGTATGCACAAGTCTCAATCAGTCTTCCTCACATTATGGACATTTTTCATTGCTTCGCGTACTTTGTTAAAAGCTTCTGTGTGGATATTCTTTTGTGCACTTTTTTTCCCATACTTCGTGGTCCCATCTAGAGGGGTCATTTGCACCATTTCCTTACCCATACCGGCTTACGGTCATGTCTCCTATCACAAGGATGGTGTGCTTTCATGCAAGTTTCACACCATATGCTTTTATCCACCTAGATAAGTGGGTGTCTGGGTCAGTTCTTCAGTCATACTTCTCTTTCAATCACATTTGAGGCTTCCCAAACTACATGAGCATCATCCTTCTACATTCATGCTAGTCCTCAAAACTTATTTGGTGCGTCCCCCACCATCTTGCAGGCGTAGCTCGTAGTACCCATTTTAGAGCATCAAAATGCTGCTGTTTTGGCACTTCTCTTTCAAATTTGTTCAGGAAGTCATCCACCTCACTCAACTTGTCATACATAGGCAGATCTCTTACCTTTGTTGCCACTCAGTGTAGCGACCTTGTCGTCATGTTACAGTTGAATGTGGTTACCTCATGTAACTGGTTCTACCATCATTCTCTCTCCTCGTCAGAATCTGATGTACAAGAGCTTTCACGCTCCCAAGAGATTCGGCCATCCATGGTTGGATTTACCCAATATTGCTAGCATGCAGCTATCTTGTAGATGCAGTCCAGATCATCGTCATTGTCGTAGTCACGCACTGGCACTATGTAGCGTGATCCTTCTGCAGGGTCTAAACGTGTCACTACGCGCAGACTTTTTCTCAAAGATCATCTTGTGCTTCTTTAGATTTATCACTCCATTCATGTCAATGGCCCAATCTATTCCCAATAGCACGAGGTAGGGATTGTTGTCATCAACAATTTCTATCACTTCGAAATCTGCTAGCGTGCTTGCTACTTCGATGTCTACTATGATTCCCTACAATCTCCCCATAGATAGGGTCTTTTGTTGGTTCGTCATTCACAATTGGATAGGAGACCATTGCAACGCAGGCCTGCCCATGCACTCCCATGTCGACTTTGGCAAGACATTCGCGTCTGATCCTAGGTCTAGAATCACTTGGTCCATCTCATATTCCCTGATCTATGCGGTAAATCTCATCTCCCTTCCTCTTCAGGTAGTGTGCTTCCAGAGCTTCCGCACTACGTACGGTTCTCCTGGCGCAGTCCCAGCACATCTAGTTATGAGTTCTTGTAGCCCCTTTACAACATTTGTTTCACGTAGTAGCTTCATGCATGTCTCCAAGAACTTAGTGAGCATCGATGGGTCCATTTCCAGCTCCAGTATGTCTTTACTTCCTGAAGTGGAGGCATCAGCAAAGCTCATCTAGCTTCCATAAAGGTCTCCTTAGCATGCTCCAAATCAAATTTTGGTTCCTTCGTTGGGGCCTTGCAAAACCAGGTACTCTCTTTAGGCTACTTTCCTTTGTCATCCCCTATTGTAATACCACTCCAGAGCATGATATTTACATTAAATTCTTTCTTGCGAGGCTCAGACCTCGTCATTTGCAAGTTCTAAGTTGGGGGATGTTGGAGTGCTCCTTTATCGCGCAACCTCGCTATCAGTGTTGGACAATCCTCTGCCTTATGATCAAACAATGTACAATACAAGCATGATGGTCACGTTGGATTCATACAATCACGGGCATAATGCCCTGGCCCTCTGCAATTGTAACATATTAGTTGTCTACGACCTCTTCCTGGTCCCACTCCACCTTGGCCTCATCTGCACCCCTAAAATTCGATGTATGCCATTCCCATGTTTTGATCGAGGGCCCGTGTTTCTATATGTAGGAGTTTGATCCATCATCAGTTCATAACTTCTACAGGGGTTCTCATCATGTCCTACTGACCTACAAAAATTATAGAATAACTATTGTGAATTCTGCATATACTTCTGTAATAGATGGCAATTATCTGTAGCATGCTTTCCTCCTATCTGACAAATCGCACACGATAACACAGGCACCGCACTTGGTCCTACTTGTGCCTCTAGTCTTAGTGGCATTGGCCCTCCTCCTGCAAGGTAATTCGTGAACACCGAGCAGTGGTCCTTGTCGTGCCCCTAGCCCTTGCATTTTCTGCACCATACCTCATCATGTGCTTCTAGGCCAACCATCCTGTCTTGTTTCAAACTCTGCATCTCAAGGCACAAGTTTTTCAACTACTTGTGAATCTACTGAACTCCCATGTTAGGATCTTGTATCGAAGTTTCATGCAATCTCATTGTGACCTCCAAAGCCTCATCTTGAGTGGTTAGCCTTTGTTGCGACAACGTATTATATAGATGTGGTGTTAATGATGCTACAAACCATTCACAGTGCTTCCCATCTGTTAATGTCATGTTCGCTTCACGAAATGTGTGCTTCAGTCTTTGATCCAACTCCCACAGGGTTTTGCCTCGTAGCATTGTGATATCCTTGAATCTGATGATCAACTGTGCCTCTAATTTTGGCCTACTAAATTCTTTATTTAACGCAACTTGGATGTCCGCTATCCCCGCATTCAGATTGTCATTGGAATGCTTAATGTACCAGGTCAGCACATGATCCTGCAGAGCACTAACCTACATTGCTTTCTTTATATTGTCATTTGTGACACCCTGTGCTTCCCATACAGCTTTTATCACGAACCAAAACTAGTCTAGATATTCATTCCCTACTCCCTTGAATACTGGTAGCTTTATCGCACTGGCCATACTACTTCACGGTGGTGGTAGAGGTGGTATGGACGAAGTCGGGGGTGAAGATGGTGAAATTGGTGGTGGTGTGGGTGGGGGTGGTATGGGCAAAATTCTTTGCCTTATCAGATTGATCACACTTCTTGGTGAAAAATTCACTAGCTCTTCTTCACCCCTCATGGAGGTGAAATAAAGGGGCTAGTGCTACCTTCGTTTCTGTAGATTTTCCCACTCCTTGTAGCCCCAAACATCAATTTATTTACATAACCCATTTTTCACACAGTAGTATTTTAATCTAAGTGTTCAAATATTTCATGTACTTACCTCGTGGTCCCTTAAGGAAACGTCATTCTACCTTTCTATAGTTGACTGAAGTATCTACCGCTAATTCGATGATGGATCCTCCTATGATTCAATTGAGCCAGTGATCGACAACACGTGTCATATTATCTTCCGATGCTTCTAGTCTACGCACCAATTCTGGAGTCCGCACAATAGGTTTGTCGAGTTTACACCTTCCTTGGCTATCTGCTAGCTTCGTGATCCACTTGTACAACTCAGTAGGGAAGGATGAAAAGAAAATTTTGTGGATCTTCGTATACAAGTAGCAATCTAACCACTCTTCCTTTGACAATCGTTGATTTCTATTTTCCTACGCTGCAAACTCATGAATATTTCTATCCAGCCACTCTTCAATTCCTTTCTTTGTCGAATTCTAGTGATATGACATCAGACATCACTATGCAGATCCCGGTCTCGAAAACAGAACCATTTGTTGGCTTGTTGGGGCCTGACCCAAGTTTGGAGTTAATTAGCTAAACAAATCCCTATACTACTAGCCCTTTCAGCAACAGTCCGTGGAGCGTGGACTGAGATCTCACCCGAAGTAGTATGGGAGGGTGTTAGAACTAGGTTTCCACACCCTAGATATGTCTAAGAGGTTCAACTAGTCCTTTGTTTTCTCCTGGACGCAGGCTGCTTCGCACACTTCCAGTTCCTCATGGCTTGATACACTATTGTGTAGCCCTAACCAGGGGTTGTGATGTGCTCTGTGTTAATACCCAAGATCTTACTTATCTTCCCTTGTTAATTAACTACCTTTTCCTACTTGAATGTCTTATAATTAGCAATACAAAGCATTCATAAACGATTGTGTAGTAAATAAATAGTGTATTTGCAAATTATATCCAATCATGCATTAAACCAGGAAAAGATACACAGAATTATAGAAAAACTTCTCTTTATTGATTCTTCCAACTGTTATAGACTTGACCTACACTGCGCACTCAGTTATAGGGGTCCGTGCACTCAGATGCTTACTACTAGGCCTCTGCACACTCAGCTGCAGAGCCTTCTCCTACTCTATGACCCACAGACACACTTTACACTTCGACTCAATAACTTATACTTCTCTTCTTCTATTCCTTCATTCTTCTACACTTAAAGTCTTGCTCTATTTATACAATCCCATGGTACGTAGACCATGGGTAGGTCTATCCAGCCGACATTATATTACAAAAACTAGGGTAGACAACCCTATGATTCTATTATGCTTTCGTGCCCCACACCCGCAATTCGCGGAGATATTACAACAAGATTCAGAAAAAACGGACCATGGGTAGTTCTATCTAGCTGACATTATATTACAAAAACTAGGGTAGACAACCCTATGATTCTATTATGCTTTCGTGCCCCACACCCGCAATTCGCGGAGATTTTACAACAAGATTCAGACAAAACTTGGGCTTTAAGCCCCAAAACATGCCTTGGGGGGATTACATGCCCAACATTATGTAGGTTTTAACCTTGTACAAAAACTCCTAGCATACAAATTCTAAAACATAGAAAATAAACATTGCGAGAGCATAACCCATAAAACACATATACACAGATATTTTCCCCTGGATCCCAAAACTGGGACTACCAGCTTGATGTTTTTTACATTATGTTCCTTTCAATGTTACAATACATATGTATACATGTTGAAGCATCCAATAACATGGACCAAAATCCATCGTGTCCAAAATAATGGACCAAAAAACCATCGCGTCCAAAACCATGTGCAAAAATCATGCACAAAACCATAGGTAGGTCCACCCAACCTAACATAGGGTCCAAAACCAATATTTTCTGGGGTGCTAGTGCGGACCACATAGAGTGGGGTTACCTGCACCCCACAAACCCTCTATGACTTCCCACACTACGCAATCGGCGCAACGAAGGGGGGGCTCTACCCCCCTCCTAACCCCCCGGTTAACTATGTGGGCTAGTCGTGGAAAGAATATAACACAACCCAACATTCTCCCACTTGTTATTTTCTTTCCACAAGAGGCCACAAGAGATCTTAGTCATTTATCCAGCCCTGAAACACCCATTGTTTCTCTACACCAAGAGAACTTCTCAGAGCTCACAAATTTTTTCAATGTATCTGCAGTATTCTTCAAAATGTCCACCTTTACCAGCAACACCTTTTTGTCTTCTATCATATCCCTCACAAAGTGATGTTGAACACCAATGTTCTTTGTCTTTGAATGGTAAGAAGGGTTATTTTCCAAGAAAATTTCACTTTGGCTGTCACAGTATATCCTTATAGCTCCATGTACTAACCCCATACTTGAACACAATCTCTACAACCAAACTAATTCCTTGCTTGTATAAGTGGCTGCCATGTATTCTGCCTCTGTAGTGGATTGTGCCACTATAGATTATTTCTTATTCATCCAACTAACTACACCTCCAAATAGGTTAAACACATACCCACTTGTAGATCTTCTCTGATCTAGATATCCAGTCCAGTCAACATCAACAAAGCCATAGATATCCAAAACTTTGTCCAATCCTGGTCTTCCATGGTAGCACAAACCATCATCACTAGTGCCACACAAATACCTGAAAACTCGCTTCACTGTTGTCCAATGCTCCTTCCCTGGTTTTGATATAAACCTGCTCAATACTGCCACTGCATGTGCAATGTCTGGTCTAGTACAGACCATTGCATACATCAAGCTACTGACTGCACTTGCATATGGAACACATGACATATCCTCTTCCTCTTCTTGTGTCTTGGGACACTGTTTAGTAGATAACTTTACACCTACATGAATAGGAACCTTCACCAGTTTACTATCTTGCATATTAAACCTCTGCAATATTGTCTCGACATACTTCATCTGGTTTAACCAGAGCTTATTCTTTGCCTGATCTCTTTTAATTTCCATGCCCAAAATATAGTTTGCAACACCAAGATCTTTCATGTCGAATTTGGAGGAAAATTGGGTTTTCAAATCCTAGATAATTTCTTTGTCATTTCCAACCAGCAACATATCATCCACATAAAATACCAAATAAATAACACAGTCACCAATTAATTTAAAATACACACAGTGATCTTCTTTGCTTCTGGTGAAGCCAAGTCCCTATGTAAATGTATCAAATTTCTGATACCACATCCTTGGTGACTATTTTAACCCATACAGAGACTTCTTTAACTTGCATACCAATTCTTTCTTACCCTTCACTGCAAAGCCTTCAAGTTGCTTCATGTAGATCTCCTCTTCTAGATCCCCATGAAGCAATGTTGTCTCCACATCCATCTGTTCCACCTCAAAATCAAAAGTAGCAACAACAGATAAAAGTAATCTAATAGAAGCTACCTTGGCAACAGAAGAAAAAATATCACCAAAATCAATTCCTGACAGCTGGGAATAACCTTTTGCTACCAACCGAGCTTTCCATTTCTCCACCTTTCCTTCTGCATTTGTCTTCTTCTTGAATACCCATTTGTTGCCAATGGGTTTCCTTCTAGTCAGCAACTCCACCAGATCCCAAGCCTCATTTTTTTGTAAAGATTCCATTTCATCAACCATGGCCTCTTTCTAGAGTTTTCCATCCTCTGAATCTACTGTCTCCTTCACAATTCTAGGATCATCATCAGTAATAAATAAAGTAAAATTTGAACAGAAAGCAGATGGACTATACCTTTCTGGTTGCCTTCTTCCTAGAACTGATCTTCTCGCACTCGGAGTTTGTGGTTCTTCATCTTCAGATTCCTCCTTTGCTGTAGAGTTTGATTCTTCCTCCTTTACCTCAAACTCTATCTTCTCATGTTCCTTTGGTTGGACTTCATGTTTAATAACATATTTTACCTCTCTAAACACCACATCTTAGTTTTACACAACCTTCTTTGTTCTAGGTTCCAAATCTTATAACCCTTCAAACCATCCTTATACCCAATAAAGATGTACTTTTCAAATTTAATATCTAACTTGGTTAGTTTCTCCTTTGGAACAGGTAAATATGCATCACATACAAATACCCTCAAATGTGAAAGAGAGGGTTTCTTACCAATTCATACATCTTGTGGAGTCTTATCCTCCAATGATGATGAAGGTGATCTGTTGACCAAGTAGCATGATGTCTCCACCGCCTCTACCTAGAATTCCTGTCCTAACCTAGCACCACTGAGCATGCTTCTTGCCCTTTCCATCAATGTCTTGTTCATTCTTTCTACAACTCCATTTTGCTGAGGTGT
>APFE030043850.1:0-19472 GCA_000404065.3 Pinus taeda | reverse complement strand
TTTACCTCTCTAAACACCACATCTCAGTTGTACACAACCTTCCTTGATACTGGGTTCCAAAGCTTATAACCCTTTAAATGATCTTTATACCCAATAAAGATGCACTTTTCAGATTTACTATCCAACTTGGTTCGTTTCTCCTTTGGAACATGTACATATGCATCACATCCAAATACCTCAAATGTGAAAGAGAGGGTTTCTTACCAGTCCATACTTCTTATGGAGTCTTATCCTCCAACGCTGATGAAGGTGACTTGTTGACCAAGTAGCATGCAGTATCCACCGCCTCTGCCTAGAATTCCTGTCCTAACCCGACACCACTGAGCATGCTTCTTGCCCTTTCCATCAACGTTTTGTTCATTCTTTCTGCGACTCCATTTTGCTGAGGTGTATATGGAGTAGTCTTCTGCCATGCTATACCACACTTCTTATAGAATTCTTCAAATTCCTTACTCCAAAACTCTCCACTGTTATCTGTCTTCAACACCTTTATCTTCTTCTCTGTATGGTTTTCCACCAGAGCCTTAAATTCTTTAAACCTGTCAAAGACTTCAGATTTATTCTTAAGGAAATATATCCATGTATTCCTTGAGAATTCATCCATAAATGATACATAATACACAGACTTACCTAGTGATGTAGCCTTCACAGGTCCAAACACATCACTATGCACAAACTCTAATATTTGTTTCACCCTCTTACCACCAGAGGGGAAACTCACTCGATTTTGCTTCCCATATACACAATTTTCACAGAAATAAAAATCCAGAGAGTTATTACTCATACCATCTACCATACATTTATCATGAAGTATTTGAATGCCCTTCTCTCTAATATGTCCAAGCCTTTAATTCCATAGGATGGTCTTCTCTCTAAAGACCACTATATTTTCTACTCCACTTTTAGGAACCACAGAACTGTTGCACCCATCAACAACAGTGCTACCTTGTAGCTTGTATAGAGTTCCAATCTGAACTCCCCACATCAATACCAGTGCTCCCTAAACCATCTTATAGGTACCCTTCTCAAACACTATTTTTACACCTGCATAATCCAGCTTGCTTACAGAGATAAAAATTTTGGCCAATGCAGGAATATGCAGAACACCCAGAAGTGTTCTAACCCTTCCACCTTGCAAATTCAACTTTACTTTTGTACAACCAACGATTTTTAGCCTTCCTATCATCCCCTAAGAAGACATCACCACCATTGTATTTCTCATACTCACAGAACCACTCTCTATGGGGAGTGAAGTGAAAGGATGCACCTGAGTCAATCAACCATGCCTCGTGATCTACATGTGTACTTTAGGAAGCCAAGTACACATCCCCACCTTCATCTGAGGTGGTTTTTGCCTCTGCAGAAAGAGCATCATCAGATCCCTTTCCTTTCTCAGGAGCTTTAGATTTACAGTCCCTTTTGTAGTGCCCTTCCTTTCCACATTTCTAGCACACCACCTTTACAAGTTTTCCTAGAGATTTAGATCTCCCTCTAGATTTAGATATCCCACCTGATGACTTATTTTTGTTTATGTTCTAGGATCATCCTTATACAGACAAGGCATCACCATTCTGGCTCTTCATATTTTTCCATCTCATCTCCTCCATCGACAAGGATGAGACTATTTCATCAAACTGCAAGGTGGTTACATTGCTACCTATTGCAATAACCAGAATATCCCACAAATATGGTAGAGAACACAAAAAACTAATGCACTTATCTTCATTTGAAACTTTGATATCAACGGACGATAACTAACTTACCATAGTATTAAACGCATTCAGATGCTCTGTCACCGAGTCTCCCTATTTCATCCTCAGGTTATACAACTTTTTCCGTAGGAACGGTTTATTCACCAGAGACTTAGACTGGTACAAAGTCCCTAATTTGTCTGACAAAGCACTAGCCATGACTTCCCCTAATACATTCAACAATACTGAATCTGAGACACACAATCATATTGTGCTCTTTTCCTTCCGGTCTAATTTCTTCCATTCTTCATCGGACACTCCCATTGGTTTAGCATCCAGATCTACCATGATCCATTGATATTTATCCACCAATAGATCCTCCATCTTGAGTTTCCACAACTCAAAACTCTGACCATTAAATTTCTCGATCTCTATCTTTCCACTACTCGCCATCTTCTTTCACCACCAGAATCAATCTTGTAGATCTCCCACTGAATAGGGTCTACCACATGCCTGAGTGAAACCCCTCAGCAATAAAGGTGTCCCCTTGAAGCCAAAATAGCTCCAATACCAAATGTAGATTTTAACCCCATACAAAAATTACGAGCATACGAATTCTAAAACATGAAAATAAACAATGTGAGAGCATAACACATAAAAGACATATACACAGATATTTTCCCCTGGATCCCAAAATCAAGACTACCAGCTTGATTTCTTTTTTCATTATGTTCCTCTCAATGTTACAATACATATTTATACATGCTTAAGCATCCAATACCATGGACCAAGAACCATCATGTCCAAAACCATGGATCGAAAAGCCATCGTGTCCAAAACCATGTGCGAAAATCATGCACAAAACAATAGGTAGGTCCACCCAACCTAACATAGGGTCCAAAACCAAAATTTTCTAGATGCTACCCCAGACCCCATAGAGTGGGGTTACCTACACCCCTTAAACCCCTTGTGACTCCCCCCACTATGTGGGCTAGTCGTGGAAATAATATAACACAACCCAACAAATTCCCCCTCATGTTCTTTTATCTTCCACACTTTTCCCTTCAATTTCTATTGTTGGTTGATCCCTTTTAAGATAAACTCTTTAACCTTCTCCTTTCTTTTCACTACACAAATTGTTTTTCACTTTTGTACACTTACAATTGTTATTCGCTTGCAACACCTTTCTTTCGACAACAAAGTCATATCACCATGGAACCCACCTTGACTACCAATGCACTTTCATTGTTGTTCGCTATCTCTACCGAGATGCAACCAATACTCCAAGTCATTTTTGTCAAAGAAATATGCCCTTCTAGGATGTTAACCCCTCATTACTGTGTCTCCCTTTCTGATGGTGTTCACACCCATGCAGTATTGCTTCTTTCTTCACATGGTGCACTTGCAGAAAATGAAGACTTGCAAATAGACCCTATTGTGTTCTTACAAAAATGCTCATGCACATATGCACATCATATTATGTATGTTGTGCACCAGGAATCATGCCCAATCCTCCATGCCTTTCTCTCCTTTTATGTTTACTTTAGAATATATTTTCTTTTATAGTGTTTTACTTCCCCTCTACACTCACATATGCTCTTTCTTGCAAGTTGATTTATGTCCTTGAACTTGAAATACTCCATAGTGTAGAAACCTTGATCAACGAGCCAACCCCTCTTATTCTCTCTGCTAAACAAATGCTCCATGTGACCTTGTCTTCATCCACTGGCTCTTCCCTTTTATCAACCCCCACCCCCCCCACCCATTGAAAGTGAATCTACCAACTTCACAAATTTTGTCACTTCATCTGCAACAACTCTCCCTTTTAAGGCACTTACCCAACCTATAAATTTTGGTCCATCCAAGGTAGAGTTCTCACAAAAGCACCCCTTTGGGCATACGCCAATGCACATGGCTCTGGGAAATCATTTGGGTTTGACCTCTTTAATCATGATGGTGAAGAAATCTCTATATCTGCATTTAATGACTTGGCGAACTCACTCCATGTTCTCATCTAGATTGGCCAAATCTACACAGTTTCAAATGGCTCCATAAAGGTCTTAAACACTGCATACTACCATATTAAATGCCCATTTGAAATCCTCGTGTTCTCCACATTAAATGTGTCTCACCTTTTAGATGGTGATCAACCAATACGTTCCCATACCTTCCATTTTGTGCCAATAATTTCACTCAAACTTGCATTTCTCGACTCATTTGCTGATGTTATCAGTGTTTTTAGATCGACCTCTCCTGCCTCTATCTTTCATAGAAGTGATAGCTCTGAAACTCCTAGAAAAACTATTTCCCTGTGTGACATGTCTGGTAGCAGCATTAATGTCACCTTGTGAGGAGAACACTGCCACACCGAAGGATGAGCACTCTCCAAACTCTGCATGGAATGTATCATCTGAATCCTTACAATCAGAGGGGTTCGACTTGTCGAGTTCAATGGGTGAATTATCAAAACTATCTTGACGACTTGCCTTCTTATAGATCCAGATATCTATGAAACACACCAACTCAAGAAAATGTTTCAAGAAGAAGGCATCAAATCTTCCTCATCGTCACTCAGCTGGAAATACACCAGCACACCCAATAGGCCCATGCAAACAAAAATAATTTGTGGCATTCTTGCAATGCCCCCCCGACGAAATGTATACATGGGTTTCCCTCTCTGCTACTGTTACAAAAATTAACTTGGGTGACTTCTACTTCCTTGCATGCCCACTTACCATTGATGGGATTAAATGCATGAAAAACATTATGCAGCAACCTGACAACACATGGAATTTTTCAAAATGTGAAGGCTCCTTCCTCGAATGTGACTACCTCTATGTTCTCTAGCTTCAATTTCATGACCATATTGGCAAACTTGAAAATGTGGTTGCTTTCGACGAGCTCACCCATGGCCTTTTGGGCATATCTGCAAAGGACCTTTGCCTCCTTTCAAGCGAGCTAGAAGTTGTCAGAAACATATCCAATGGGGTCACATCACGTCAATTCCTCTTCACACTAGTTATCAAAATAGACACTTTCAACAACATTGAATGCCTTTGCCCAAGCCTCATGCACTCTGAATAACTCATTTACACCTTGGTGTCCATGCTCTCCTCCTGTAAGACCTTCAACCCACTCCTTCCCCCCCCCCCCCCCCAACAACCGAAAAAAATCTCCTGCCACCTATCTCCCCTCTCCCTCATTATTCCCCTTCTCTTGCTCTATACACCCTTTCCCTTTAACAGTTTTCTTCTCATACTTCCCCCCCCCCCCCCTTCTCCATTTATGCTCACCCTTCACCTTGTAAACACTTTCCCTACTATGCCCCTCCCTTTCATGATTATCAATTCCCTTCCCACCCTTTACTCTCATTAATCCCAACTTTCCCTTTTGCACCTTGTTGAACCCTCGTCTCCAATTCGAAATTTACTTTTTTTCTAGACCTCATCTTCAGAAATGCTTCATTCTTTTGTATTGCTTTCTCGTAACTATATGCACCCTCTCTCAAGTGTATTGGTTCTCATGAACAAATGGGTAGCCACTTGTTTTTCTTCACATGCATAAATTTCCATTTGCTCACTTGTAATGTCACCTCTATATACATGGTCATTCGCTCACTTGCTTTTCACAATCCTTGTTCATCATGTAACATTATTTTCAACACACACACATTACTCAAATGCACATATGACTATGATATGCTATATATGAAAAAACAATACACATCTAATGCTTCTAATTATTGTCACATGCACAAATGGGCTTCCATTAGTCTACGCCAAATATGCATCATGTGGCTGCATTTACAATTGCTAATAATCGTTTGAACATCCCAAGATGGATTACTTTACTTCGAACAAGTCCAACAACCAAACAAAAAAAATATCATTCTCTCTCATCTTTGTATTGCACCTGCAATTCACATTCATCACGTTACATAATGCATACACTTTCCCTAAAACCAACAATCGCACCATATATATGCTATTATACTTTGTAATGCAAAATAAAACACAACAAAAAGAAAAAAAGAAAACAAACACAAATTTAAACAAGCAGGAAGAAAAAAACAAAGAAAGCTTGTCATGCATGATTTACTTGCCTTTTCTCCTACTTCACTTACACCTTAGATGTTGAGATAACTTTTATTTTTTGAAACAACTATGCAACCCACCCCAACAAATGGTGCATAGAAGGAACAACAACGACACCATTAGTCACTTAACAAGGATAGAATAAATGCACGTCATCATCTTCTCTACAACAATCACCAATATAATCTTCCCTCTCAAACCAACCCAAACCAAAATCCTCTTCCTTCCCAGGTTCATCTCCCTCCCTTAACATCCACCCAAAGTCTTCCATTTTCCCTTCCATGTCCACTTGCTTCCCAATCAATTCCAACTAATGCCCTTTCGTCACCTCCCACTTTCCATGTGTAGTCATCCCCTCATGTGGCTTCCTCTTCTATTCCAATCGATGTGCTTTTGTCACCTCCCACTATCCATGTGTAGTCATACCCCATGTGGCTTCCTCTTCAACTCCTCAAAAATTCCCCAACAACCATCTCTGTCATGCACATCGTCGCTTTCATGAAATAATTAATGCACTTAGCCCCATACAAGTCTATGCCACTTGTTGGGAAGCTTACCCATCCATGAAAACAAAAAAAGAAATTCCAACATTGTTTGTTCCCATTGTGCCTCTAAGCGAACTATCAATCGCTTCTCCTCCTCAAAAAACATGGACCCATGAAACCAACCCCATGTCCTTTCTTTCCTAACTCAAGTTGAAGAGATGATCATTACCCGTTTCAACCCCTTTCTTCAAGTAACACATGCACGTGGAGGGAAATTCAAATATTTCATTCATACTATTAGCTTCCCTCAAGATATAACTAACATTGTCACCTCCCTTCCTTGCATGCTTTCATAAAAAGATATCCTTGTTGTAAATAAAACCAACAATGACCACATATCCTATGAATTATTTGTCAGTAGATCACATGTTCTCACAGCTTTACAGTTCAAGTTAGCAAATGACCCATATTACAAAGATGTACAACTTAACCCACTTGCACTTTCCTCTTTACCTGATTCCCCTTTAGACGTTTCTGGTATGTTACACTATCTCTCCCCCAACTCCCTTGGACCCCAAGAAGCCCTCTCTAAAAATAATGACCATGAAATTCTCCACCCAAATCCATTTAACCTTCAACCACCCTCCTTTCTTGCAACTCTACCAAATTCTCATAGGGAAATTGATGAGATACTTACCTACATAGAATCCTCCAATTCCAAACCCACCCATTCACTTCAATGGCCCATCATTGACCTTTATTTAGTCAACGAATACAACACAGAGGGCCTATTCTCCATGGCCTTCCCCACCGAAACTGCCATGATTAACCAACCAAGAATTTCAAAAGTTGATATGCAAGAATATGCTTTGCATCTAATGCGCTTCCATGACAATCACTTTGGCCAACATCCTAGGTTTTTCTATTACCTATATACAACCTTATCATGTGACATCGAAGCCAGGCAATTGGTTTTGTCTTCATTAAAAGGGACCTTGCAAATACCTTACAAAAAACCATAGCATACCTTCACCTCCACCTTTAGCAACTTTTGCCTTTGACAATTCTGGACCAAATTATGTGCTTCCACTCATCCCTTTGCGGTAGTCATCCTTTTTGAACCAAGGCTAGAGGGGAGTTAAGTGAGATGATCATTCAACATGATAACCCTACCTTATTCTTTACACTAAGTGTGGTTGATACTAAATGGCATGACTTTCATATGGCAATGCCTTCCAATCCTCCATCTAATGCAAAAGATAAGTCTCGATGGAGAATCCAAAACATTGTTGCAAACCCACATCGTGCATCTCAATACATCCATTGCAAATTCACAATCTTCTTAGAAGAAGTTCTACTAAAAGGATTCCTTGTAAAGGATTTTTGGTGTAGGTATGGCTCTACCATTGCTTACCCTTTACTTTTTTTTAAACTTTTCCTTTTCATGCATCCCTCTTACTTTTTTTTCGTCTTTGTTATTAAGGTATGAATGGTAGCATAGAGGCTCTGCACATGTACATGGGTTCCTATCATTCAAAGATGCACCTAATATGGGTGTCCTTGACTGGCCTAACGTTGTAGACATTCGTGTGGCCAAAACATTTTTCGATACCTAAATCACCGCGTGGAACCCTCAACCTCTCCAAAATAGGCTCCTTGAAAAGATCTCTCATTTATATATGATCCCTGCCTCATTGCGACAAATGAAATATTTGCATCAAATGAACTCCAAGATGACGAGGAACTTGTGAACTATGTCAAAAGGCACACAAATTTTCATTCCTCTACATTTCTTCACAAAAAAATAACTCTATTGGTTGCTGCTATGGAGCCCCTTGGTAACTTTGTGAAGATTCTTCTCTACAAATCGATGCTTCTGGGTAGAAAATGTACACTTATGCTGGAAATGACGACAAGCTAAATGTTCAGAACTCTCATATGATTGCAATTTGGAGGGTCAGCATTGACTTCCAATCAGTTTTTCGCGCCATGTTGTATTGAACTACATTATAAAGTATGTGGCAAAAGTACAGGAAAAATCTGAAATTTACCACCAAATGCTTGCACAACTTTCACAAAGTGCCCCCCCCCCCCCCAACTTGCCTACCGTGTCTGTAATCCACAAACTCATGACACAACTTGCTACTGATAGGGACATTGGTCCACAATAAACATGTCATCTGCTCCAAAAACTCTCGTTAACCCATTGCAATTGTTCTTTTGTCTCCCACAATGTTAAAAATAAAAATAAAAAATCGATGTGTTTCAAACAACATGGATGCACATCTTCCAACAACACCCTTCATCACCTCATACATGCAAAGATCTCATTCACTAGAGTCATTACCGCTTATTGAAGTTGCATGGGACTGGTCATTCTCCTCCTGTCAGAAAACATCTCTGTGGAAGTGCATTTTCCCTCCCATGGTTGTGCACTTCATTCCATGGTACACTGCAATCCCAAATAAAGATTCAACATCCTATGTAGACTTTTGCTAGAGTGAATTACTATTGTACTGTCATTTTTGTAGATTGGATGATGACATTGGTGAAATTCACGAGGAAATTGTTGCTCATTGGGAGAAAATTTCCAACACATATCAAGCATCGCATGTTCACCGAGCTCCTTTAGAACCACCATATCCGACTCTGGCAATCGCTCCCCTGATGCAATGCACCCGACCCCACCATTGACATGGAAGAATGGTGATTCCTCTCTAAAATCCACCCAAGTAACAACATCCTCCTTGATGAGCTTTACATGCATGGCCATTGTGACTTCGATGCAAACCATAATTGGGACCACTCTCTTATCCCTTCACAATTACACTAAACAACCATTAGATTCATAGAATTCAACCGCTATTCCACAACACTCCACCAAATTCCCTCTCCAAATCCACATTCCCTTTCCTCCTTATCCCCAAGCCAGCTCATGGCATTCAATATCATTTTCTCCCAATTCTCCAATAGTGGTTCCACCACACCATTAAGGATGCTCATCCAAAGCACTGCTAGCACTGACAAATATTTCCTAATTGATTGCTTAAAGAATTCCTTCCTAGCCAACTTTGTCAATGGAAAAAACCCACTGCTCTTGCTTGATCCAACCAATGTTGTGGCGTTCCACATCAATGCTCTAACCATACACTCTGACCTCTGCATCCTTGTCTCCTCTCTGCACTCTTTGGAAGTTAAATCCCTACTAAACCATCAATAACAACTCCATCATGTCAAATACATTGTCATTGATGAAATGAGCTTCATTGGTCCTAAAATGCTTGCTCAAATTGATGAACGTTTACGAGAGGCCTTCCCATCCAATAGAAACACTCCATTTGGTGGCCGATATATAATCCTTGTGGGGGACCTCGACCAATTGCCACCTATTAAAGATATGCCAATGTATGTAGGCATGTCCTATGGGAATGCTCTTTGGTGGAGCTTTGATAATGTTGTCACACTTTCCTAGGCAAAATAGAAGTTTCTAGGGAAATGATGCAAAAGGGAAATGATCTACTCATGAAGAGGGAAATAATGGGAGTTTCTTCATGAAGGAAAAGCATGAGGGGTTCACTGTAGAGGTCCTCCAGGATCAAGTAATGGAGGAGAATAGGGATAGTGACAAAATGTTGTGTAATAGATGCCCCCTAAAGCATGAAGGCCGAGCTAGAGTGAGGGATGAAATGCTTTATAAATCAGTGTGGGGAACTGGTCTGCCATTAGGAAACCTACAAGTAAGTATAGATACATATACATAAATAGAGATCTCTATTAAATGATACGCGAATCATGGCATAGACACAGCCATCCAGAGAATGATCATGTAAACGGATACAGGTATGGGTGCAGCCATCCATCAAAGAGGACCATAATGAAACCAAGGTATGGTCGCAGCCATCTAATAATGAGAACGATCACATATGATAACTCATGGTCTGGTCACAACCAGCCATTTGAAAGAGACATTCATATCATCATAACGATATCACATCACTTCATAACTTGGACTTTTTGTGATCTGAGTCCAGGGTCTTGCACTCTAACATGACCCATTCAATGTATAGATCCTATCATGTGAATATATGTATTGACATCAAAGATGCTAGAAAGTCGATTGATTACTAGTCAATGATGTAAATTGTTAACAAGCACGAAATAAACCACCAATAATGACAATGGTCCTCAAGGTACTATCAACACAATTCATGGAATGTGAATACAGGAACTAAAGTCGAACACCCATGAAATCACTTGATCGAAAGTGAATGATGTGAACTTGTCATCGAGTGCGAAGAACTTTCCATTAGGGCATGCAAGATCTAAGGTACTAGAAGGGAGTCTCTCGGTCAACTTTTTGGATAATGATTCAAAGTCAAAAGAAAGCAACCGTGTCGAAGGAATGCTATAATGAATCCCACATCATCAACATGAGACGAGAAGATGCAAAATGATTTTGGATGATACAGAGAATTAGAGGTAAGTGTAATTGCAGAAGGACAACTCTTGAACATATCAGTGATACAACTGGAAGTTTGGAAGCTTTTGGATGCATGGGATTGGTGGTCATGGTGACATAGCAGAGATCAGATGGAAGGTGAAATGAATGGCCCAAACCCAGGAAGGTCAACAATGCAAAGGATGATGTCCCAACCTGACACGAAGTGAAGAGTGTCATGTTCAAGAGTGAGTTTCCGACATGACTAATAGATTTCCAAATTTCCCCCCATCATTTTTGGCAAGTATCCCAATTATTTTTTAATCACAAGCTTGAAGGTGATAGCATATGCTAGCGCTGTAATTTCATCCTTTAGACGAATCTGACCTAGTAAGTTTAATGAGCCCTAGGAAGGAGAAGCTCATGTTCATCATGGTAACGAATCTAATGTCATTTAATAGTTTAATGAGTCTGATAAAGGTGTAACTTGATATCTTTTTCATGTTTAGAGAGTTTGAAAAAGGCACATAAAAGAAAACTCCACATGGTCCCTTTTTGTACATTTGTGTCTCTTGAGCCCAAAAAGGTAGAAAACAATACTTGAGAGAACCGCTTGACCATTTTAATCAAGGAGTACCTTTTACGTAAATAGAGCCTCCCAACCTGGAAAAGGGATAAACTTATACTGGGTGCATGACATATCGCATCCATTAATGAGTTCGAAATGACAAGGGCTCAGCCATCTTTTCATTTTTAAAGGGTTAGAAAAGAGCTAAAAGAAGACCCCCCATTTTTATTCTCTTTAACGAGTCAAAAATGGAAAAAATACTCGACAATCTTTTCATATGAGTTTAACGAGTTGAGAAAAGAGATGAAACGTGACTCATCGTCAACATCAAACATCCATCACCTGCCATTGCACAAGTAACGAAAAGTGTATTATCGAGTCCTTGAGGAAAAATAGGTAAAACTATTTATATAACATAATATTTTCATGAAAAAATGAATAGAAAGGGGAAAAGTAAATATTATTTTGCCATTTACCAGTTTACCTTTGTTGTGAAGACTTTTTACCCACTTTTCCCCTAGTTTTTCTGGAGTAGATTGCGGGTGAACTGGGAGGTCAATTGATGAGCCGTCAGTTCTAGGTAATAGCAGAAGCCCTAAGCTCCACTTTCATTCTATTTTTAGCCACTTTTTTGGATTTTTATTGAGGTTTTTTAAAATCATTTTCGCCCTCGATTGACACGATTTCTGGGCACGGAATCTCGCAGGCCGAGGGTGATTTGCAAAGCCATGCACATCAATCAACGCAACTATTTTTAAAACAGGCACACCGATGCCGTCAATAGGGAAAAACCCTATGTTTAAAAACTAACTTTTTAATCTTGAATTTTGTGTGCCAAGGATGATTATTAACTCAATTTAATGGCTTTTGCAGGAGATAATCGCCAAAAATGGTGGATTGGAAGGAAAGTTAACATGAACATGTTGACACCTAGGCAATGAATGATCCAACTTTCCTGGAGGCTTTGAGGGCTTGCAGGATCCTCAAATTCTTCCTTACATTAGGGATTTGGGCCCAACTCGAGTTTCTTTGATACTTGATAAGCCTTTGGGACATTACTCGGGAGGTTTTTATCATTGGGGACTAGGAGCTAGAGTTGACAACTTCAAATATCTACTTCATCACTAGACTATCTCAGAAAGGTGCGCCAGTGAACTTGTATGGGTCACATCCGATCGGGGAAAGCATTTCTTCCTTGCTTGCTGAACACTGCCCTAAGGCCCTGAAATCCAAGAGTGGGAAGATAAAGATTTCTAGTGTGATGGATTTGACACTGAGGGTGCTTCTATTGACTACCAACAAAGTGGCAGGGTCCCAGGTGGAATATTATACTAACAAGTAAAAGTTCCTTTATGCTATTGACTGCACAACTCCTATGATCTTCAACTGGGCAGAGGCCATGAAGATGAACATCAAGCGCCAGTTGTCTAGGGCCAAGGCGGGGAATCTGAAGCAATTTGGGTTTATATCTCTAATTGTGACCTTCTTCCTAGAACGAGTGCCCTTTTTCCAGTATCAGTTGACTGAGATAGATCTTCCTATGCCACATGATCTACGAATGGCCTACTAGAGTTTTTTGATGCCCAGGATCACTGGGGGTCAACACATGTCATACCGACCTGCATTCATCTAATGGCCATGACGACAGAAGATCATTGTATAGGATTGGCCATACAACAACACTGATTTCCATGGAGATCCAGATATGCCCTTACCAAATGGATAGACTTTGACGACGAAGGTAAAAAACAAAAGTTTTAATTTTGACCTTTTTTTAATTGTTTTTGGCATATGTGGCTTATAACATTTCCCTTGCTTATGCAGATATTGGACTAGAATGATCAATTGGGATGTCCCCGATATCTAGGTGCATCCCCTGCCCTATCAATGTTGCCACCCCTTATCAGGAAGGGAGTGACAACGAGGAGGAGGTCATGAGGAACCTCGAGGGGTTAACTCATGGTATCCCAGAGTATGCTCAGATAAGAGACATGCCCCGTTGGTACCAGAGACACACAGTGGGAGTCTCATATCGGATCCGCTGACTGTTGATTCATGTTGCATAAGTTGTCTCGTGCTACAATGACGACCTTACTGAGTAGTTTCTAGGTCTAGCACTTACATATTTTTTGAGGCTTGTGTGCCAAGGATGTATGAGGCTTGCAAGCCGCTGATGTTATTATAGACACACATATTATTTTTTGCGGTTCTAATCAAACATTCTCACCATATGTGTGTGTGTGTGTGTGTGTGTATGTGTTGTATTTTACTGTCTATTATGGTACAAATGGTTTGTATTATCTTTTACATGTTTCCTAAATGTCTATCCAACACGTAATTAGCTAATGCATCTGTCAATGTATTCATACATCTAGGAATATGATGATATGTAATATAATCAAAATGGATTTCCATTAGATGGATACAGAGATACATTTGTAATATTTGAGGATTCCTAATGGAATATTCCCCATTGAGTTGAAGGACGACAAGTCGTGAATCCAGGTTGACAACCAATTCTCCGATGCCTAGAATGATGGCTTCTAACAATAGTTTGATGACCACACTATATTTAGTAATGTTGTTGGTTTTACAACTTAGCCAAATGCCTTGAAGGTCAATCAAATCACCATTAGGGTCATAGATAGCACATGTTGTGGATGATAGATTCTGGGTACTACGGAAATATTCTGGGTACTACAGAAAGCACCATCGGTGATACCAACATGAGGAGTCATAAACATCTGCAAAGTAAGAAAAGCATAGTAAACAAGAAAGTTGTTTGAAGACTATCACACAAAACCATGTTGTACAAAAATGAATCACACACTAATGTACATAAGTAACCATGCAAGATGACCTAAGCATAATACTTTTTGAGGTAGGAGTCCATTGTGGGACTCAAGTAATCAATCAACTCAAGAGGATGCTAGAGTTTTACCATTTCCATGATGAGTAAGCATTGATTCAGCCAAATAATAGAGTAGAACTCATATAAGGCTTTGCCCACATGCCCCCTTAGTGAGGGAGGGTTATGAGTCAAAAGACAATCGATGAAAACTTGGGGAGGGTGAAAATTCCTGAATCCATGAAGGGATAAAGTTGCCCTTAGTTTAAACATCTTGATCATCTCAGGATAAAATAAAACATCAATAGAAAATGGAGAAGCGGACTCTTCGAAAATGGTAGACATGACCACCGGGTGAGGAAAAAATGAGGAGCGATGATGAGTATCGATCCATGATGGTTCCTCGAGAGACATGATTTCCATGATACCTTCATTAGCGAGGAAGTTCTCGGATAAGGGATCAGATGATTCCAAAGTGCCAAGCCAGGGGCATTGAGAGTACATATCAAGAGAGGTCTTCAACATATAAGAATCAGAGGATGCATAGTTCGAAGTTGAAAAAATTTCCATGTAATTGACTTTTGTGGGACTAAGCGACATAACCTCACCCCAAGTATCAACAAGATTTGGTGCAGGTATGACCTAGGGACCATATTTGACTAAGATCATGTTGACAGAGGCAACATGAGGAGGTGGGAGTGGAAAAAATCCCATTAAGGAATAATATTTCAAGGGGCCTACCCCCACACTTTCATAGGGAGCACCAGAGTGCTTGACATACGAAACATTGCCATCCGAGGAGGAAGAGGCAAAGAAAGATAGTTGATCGATAGTGACAATTTTCCTTTGCTAGGGAAAATGAATCACACGAAAAGAAGAGGAGGCCATGGCATGAGTCCAACTTCGACTGAGTAGAAGATTATAATTGAGATTGATGTCAACAATCTCTACTTCAACTTGCATTGTCTCTCCTTCCAGGATGATGGCAAGGTTAGGTAAGACACTAAAGGGTCGTGAATCGTGCCCATCAAAAGCTTCCAAAGTGTTCAGAGACTGGTTCAATGTAGGGGAACCAATAGCCTTCCAACATGTAGTTCACATGATAGAGGTAGAAGCACCTTCATCAATGACAGTGCAATGGATGGTCTTCTCATTAATGATTACTTGAATGAGAAAGGAAATCTGATGAGGGAGCCTTGGAACATGGTTCTCCAAATCAAAGCAAATCAAATTAGAATTCATGGGGTTGATGCCCCCGATAGCTGACAACAAAGATTTATGTTGTGATGGGCAGCTTTGGAGTACCTCGAGAGCCAACATGGCTAACAGTGCTTGACCCAAATCCTCAACAATATTGTAGTGTTGAGAAGCTCGAGCGTTGGGATTATACGAGGATTTCCACAGCACACCTCGAGAGAGTGGCCATGTAGTGGAATCAGGGTTAGGGCTCTCGATTTGTAGAGGGCCAGAACTCGGGGTAGAAGAAGAAGGGGCATCTTCTTTTTCTTTCCCAGCTATTGGAGTTTGAGTTTGATAATATTTCGATCGAGTAGCCACATTAATGGGCATGCTCATCATGAACACTTGAGATCTGGAGGAAGCAGATCAGGGTTGGTCTACCATTTGGGTCTACTGAGACAGAAATGGCTCTTTAAGGACAACAGGGGTCCCTTTGAGTAGGTGACTAAGTTTATATCATTAAGGAAAATCTTTAGTGTAGTGATCCTCCTCGCAAATGAGGCAGCGATACATTGGTTTCCATCATGGATAACAAACTAAAGTCATGGTAAGTACTTCGAGGTAGCTTGACATACCATTTTGCTACAGTACCCATGAGGGTTCATTGGAAAAGATGAAGATGAATGGAGTCATCCATGTATGAGTTCGACAAGCACCAGAGATGATATGTCATCACATGGGCCTGAGGATCTTCTTTAGCTTTTCCATCAAACTTTGGGCAATCACTTGGTATCTTGGATGACACTAGAGGCCAGTATGGCGAATGAAGGATCAAATCATTCGTAAGGCGTGATACATCTGGAAACTCAAGTGTATCCAAGAAAGGTAATTGAGTGTTAAAAGGCATGGGAGGTCGATAGGCAGGCCCATAGGGAGGAGCCCATCCCTGCTGGTAAGGATTTTGGCCATACAAAATCTGAGGCTACCCCCATTGTGGATTACCTTGACCATAGGGAGGATTTTGACCTTGAATACCTTGAAACTATCTAGAGATAGGTTGTTGATATGAAACGTATCGGTTAAAAGGTTGTTGAGCCTGTTGTCTTTGGACATATGGATATGGGACATGTCTTCCTAGAACATAGGGCTGATGAACCTGTTGTCCCTAAATAAGAGGATTTTGGACCTGCAGTCCTTGGGCATAAGGTTGATACACTAGTTTCCCTTGGACATAGGGGTTTTGTACCTGGTGCCCTTGGCCAGTAGGATTCTCAACCTATTGACCTAGAATGAGAGGGTTTTGGGCCTACTGTTGTAGGACTTGACCTTGACCCTGCCCCTGCAAGGGTTTACCTTGTTTATATGTATACAAGGGTTGCTACTGCCTTAGTTGGCTTTGTTGTTGCAAGGGTTCACCTTGCAATTGAAAAATTTGTCCCTGGGGTTGTAGAGGTTGGTCATGTGAGGGTATGGGTTGAGAGGTGTGCAGAGCATATTGCATCTGCTATTGTGTTGCTTGCTGTAACTGTTATAAGGATTGACCTTACAGTTGTTGCAGGTGACCTTACTGTGAGATAATTTTCCCTTGTTGTTGCACAGAGAACTCTTGCTGCAACAAAGGTTGCCCTTGCAGTAATAAAGGCTACCCTGTTTGTTGTAAAGGTTGTCCTTGCTATTGCAAGGGTATTTGAATAGTGCCTAGGAAATTACTGAACTGAATCTAACCGTAGCTAGGCTAGATGTACTGCCTAGATTGGAGGGTGTAAGGTTGATTAACAAATCGTTGAGAACCATATGGAACACAAGGATTTTGGTATTGGACCTGAGCCCCATAGGGCTGCTGATACTAAATATTGCTTGATCCAGACGAACCAATGGGATTTTGAACTTGTTGGTACTGGACATTTCTCGATCCAATAGGATCAGCAGGGTTATAAATGATACCATACGTGGGCTGGTTTATACCCAGCATTTGAGCTTGTGAGTCACTCAGATTAGTGGCACCTGATACCATAGAAACATTCAGGTTCTGCCCCCCCAGGCGGTGGCATAATCTGGCCACCGACTAATGGGACAGAGGAACTAATAGAGACAATCTTTGAAACTACCAGTTGTGACTCACATGTAACTGGGATCGATGATACAAGAGTATTCAGAACGGTGGGTCGCACCAGGACTGAAGTAACATCCTATTGGGAAGTCGTGTTCATGATGAACGGACCTGACGCCTAACACCTAACACCCATATAGTATTATGGTAGAGTGATGAGGCACTAGGTTTGCCTCAGGGAAAATTTTAAGGATGGAAGTTGATCTTATAGTTTAGAAACCTTGGTGAATCTTACTAGTCCCCAATATGTAAATTGAAAAAAAAATTCATGATATTTTTTTAAAAATATTTAGGTTTTCAATTATTTTATATTAGTATATATAATTTTTTGGCGATTTCTAGGGTAAAATAATTTTATACTATAAAATTTGCGCAAATTAATTTTCAAAAAATGGAAATTGGCGAATCATTGTTTTTGGAAAAAGCATGGAAAATTAGCCCACCTGCGAATATTAGCCCCTAAAATTTTCCTTGGTGTGCCTGAAAATAAGTGCCCCAAAGACACTTAGTTGGGTGGCAAACTGGTAGGGAATACCTTCCGAATAAGGGAAACCCTTGAGAAGAAACTACAATTGCAATTCTTCCCCCTCAATAGTGTGTGGATTAGAAACTTCGAACTCATATGAAGATGTGACTGGAGCCTCGCCTTTGGGTTCCATGTTTGAAAACAAACAATGACGAATGACCGAACGTGTACTAGGGAATAGTTCCAAAGGAACACTCGATTGGTCGTATAGACTGTAAGGATGCTGCAGTGATATCTCAACAATGTCAAATATAGGGTTCAAAGGATAGATGACCAGTCCAAACTGACCATTAGTGGTCGGTGAGTTCTCTGGAGTTCGAATGGGATTTTCTGGAGATTCCGGGCTAACATCAGTAGATGACCTTGTATCAAAAGTAGGTGGAGGACGAGAAGGCAATGGTTGAATACTCAAAATGATTGCAAGTTCAACATTTTGGTCCTCAAGTGACTCCGATATGTCAGGAAGCGGCCCCTCAGACAATCTTTCAGATGAAGGAGAGGAAGAGGAAATGGGTGAACCGGGTGGTTCAACCACGATGACCTTGTCTTATTCGACTGAACAAAAAACTTCAAGGCTCTAAAATGTCCTTTTAAAGGAACTCACGATTTGGTTGAAAATACTAACAAGATGTTTTGGGTCATGGGCAATTAATTATTAAGACGCATAAAAAACCGGTGTTCTTTCATTTTTTAAGAGTCGAGAAAGAAACAAATATGACTCTATCACTTTCGATTCAAAGCAATCTCAAAAGGGAAAGTTCTTGAATGATATTTTAAGTTTAATGAGTCAAAAAGATCAAATGAATTCTCTAGATGATCTAGGTAAATAGGATTATGAGGCAACCATGAACTACAAAATACCTCCTAGCGAACCAAGAAGTACGAGTAGGCAATCTCGCTTAATGTTTGTTCGGTGTATCACATTCACAAGGCAGCCAACTCGGCTTCCTAAGGATAAAAGGATTGCAGCCTCATGGGGTCTCCTGTTATATACTCGATGGTACAGGGAGCACAAATTTGTGCTAGCATTGTCTAATGTTGAAGCTAATGACAGTTGCTAGGTTTAAAGACGTCGGAACACATCTCTAGCCTATACCTTCTAGATATGATCGTTAATGTCAAATGCACCTTAGGTTAATTAAATTCATTTTAGAGTTGAGCTTGAGTTAACTTTTAGTTTTCAGGTCTTAGCAATGCTACCTGAAAAAACCTAAAATGAAACTAAAAGAGACAAGACCCTTTCAATTCGATGAAATGCCTACGCTAGAGAGCATAGAAAATTTTAGGGGCGAATGTTCGACCTTTGGCAAAATTAAGGGGTTTTAAATTTTTAGTGGGCGAATATTTTGTATCATAGTACATTTTTACAAATCACCTCAAATAGCCCACCTTATTTTAAGGGAGAGGGTAAAAAAGGTAAATTTAGCCCTTTAAATTAGGAGTTACAACCTTCCATTCGCCCATTTTCAAGAATAGGTTTTATTTAAGTGAATCCTATGGGCCAAATACCATATTTATAAAAGAGGTATGGTA
>APFE030043847.1:0-11230 GCA_000404065.3 Pinus taeda | reverse complement strand
AGAAACTCAATTCATTCCCACAGCACCCCTGCAAATCCAAGAAACCAAATCCCAAGGCCAAAACGCAGCGTAGATGAACTCTTTTCACCGAGCCAGGGAGGCGCAGCGCAACAATGAAGAGATCTGTTCATGGGAAGGGGGCAGAAAAGCCCACCCAGACGCCCAGAGGGTCGAGGCCGCCGTCACACACTCTAGAAACCTAGCAGAGCGTAACAGGCAGCGTGCGATCACCAATAATTGTTATTAATGTGGATAGTCCTAATTTTCCTGATCTTTAATAATAATAAAATGTTGTATTTTTTTTACTTTAAATCATATACGTTTCACTTAAAATCCAATTTGACGTAGTGCAATTGACACGATTACGTTTCATGATTAATATGCCTTACACACTTTGGAAATCAATGTTGACATTATTCTTTATTAAAATTGTAAATCACATTCTATTTTGATTAACTAAAGCTCTTTTTCCAATAAATAAAAGTATTTTCCAGAATTATTCACCGAACTAATGCGTATCCAACATATTTACTATGTAAACTTGCTTGCTACCGACCAATTTTTACTTTGCAAAAGTAATTTTAGAACCTAAATGTTAATTCGCCACTTGAATCCCTTTTTGCCTTTCTCGCATTATGCAAATATTAAATTAACTCTGTTCACTAAAATAAGCAAATTAGATAGATGAACATAATTTAAATTCCAATGATTGGGTCTCATTGATGTCTCATAACCGCTTTCAAGTATCCAAACAAAATCTACACTAATCATGTAATAAAATATGTTATAAACACTAATGTTAAACTACACAAATAATGATTATAGTATGTGCTATCAAATTTGGTAAATGAAAACTGATACTGCACGTTAGCTTTGAACTTTTCCGAGCCAAAATCAGCACTTACTTATCAATTCCCAGGAAAAATATACAAAAGCCTTCAATGTGAAATGCAGGGGTTCGCAAAATCAAAGCTTGAAAGCTTCCTCTGCATAATAGACTACCTTCATACTTCCGCACATCTACTTCAATTGAGCAACATAACCATAAACAAGCTTATGTTCAATGATTCAATTTTCTTCAAATTGCGCACAACCTTTACTCAATTGACTATTGATATTTCACAATATAGAGATATGCATTATTTATAATTAAAATATTGCAAAAGCAAATACATAATAATTAATACTAAAATATTAGCAATAAAAAAACATTATTTATAATTAAAATATTAGCAATAATATCGTATTGGTCCATCACTTGTCTCGGTGTTATTGCGAACAACAAATATCGATTATTTAATGCTAAAATATTACCAGTAAAATCCTTCAATGTGAAGTCTAGAGATACTCAAATCTGCACAATGAAAGCTTTAAAAACAAATATTTTGCTCAATGTTCCGATTATTCATGTTGTTACAATTATTTGCATTTAAGAACGATCCAACCTTCGCTCAATTGAGTAGTGATATTTGAAAATAAGGAAATTTGCATAATTTATAACTAAAATATTGCAAAAAACAAATATGGATTATTCAATACTAAAATACTAGCAACAAAATCATTATTTATAACTAAAACATTACCAATAATATCATTAAAATAATTTTTTTAGGAACTTGACTTCAACTCAATATTGCCAAGCTCACTTCCGATTAGTGGTACCTACACAACAGAGTCCTCAACATTCACATTGCCATTGTGCGAAAGTTCATTGCGCACAACTCGTTGTGTCGACCTTTGCACATCATTCTTCCGTACAATGGTTCAATTTTTGTAATGATGCTATATAATTTCAAGGAAGAGCATAAATAGATGTATAGTCCAATTACTTGTAATGATTAACCATTAATACATATTAACTATATTAACTATAATCTTTTGTTATAATAATAATAGACTATGCATTTGGAAAACTAATGGATCAAATGAATTTATAAGCATAATCAAGGCCACTGTAAAATAATCTCAATACTTACAGTAAGAGCACCGAAGTTTTATCCTATCTAAATAAAAGGATAGGATGTATCGTAGCTACTTGCACTGGTGGACTCTAGCTCACAGTGCGTGTGGAGGAAGCGTGTCCACACATAGAATGTGTGAAAGAAGTTGTGCAAATGTCATTGTGCAGAGCAAGGATGCGTTGAGACAGGAGTGTGGGAGAAATGCAAACCCCACTTAATTAGTTGTAGATACAGGTAAATACACATCATTTATGACTAAAGTATTAGCAACAATCGTATAATTCCACCGCTTATTTCGGTGGTAATGAAAACAACATATATGCATTATATAATACTAAAATATTGACAATCAAATCCTTTAGTGCCAAGTGCGACGATTCACACATTGAAATCTTCCTCTGCATAATAGATTTTTCTGCACTTCTACACATGCTAATTTAAAACATATTCGAACATATGAACATATGCATTATTTACAACCGAAATTTACTTAAATAACAATAATTTACATTATTTAGAATTAACATATTATCAATAATATGTGCATAAACAATGCTATTATCCGCACAATGCAAACTTGAAAGCTTCTTCTGCTACAAACAAAGCTTTTGTTCAATGAAATGTAGCCTTGTACATAACTTTGTGTGCACTTTGCACAACTTTTACCCACTTGACTACTGATATGCTTTTTCTATAACTAAATTATTAAGAATAATATTCACAATAAAAGCGTTTAGTGCAAAGTGCGTACATTTTCACAAAAATAACTTTCGGACAAGAGCACAAACAAAGTGATATTCGAAACATTATTTACAATAAAATATTATCAATAATATAAACATAAACAATGTTATTATCCATAAAAATTTTACTCAATTGACTACTAATATGCATTATTTATAACTAAAATATTAACACTTAGTGTAAAGTGTGGACATTCATACAAAGAGTACTTCCGCACTAGAGACTAAACACATAGATGTTTGAAATATACAAATATTAGAAATAACCTCGTATACGTCAACCATTTAGTAAAATAACTATTCGATCTGGTGGGGTATCCACATATAGCATGTACCGAAGAAGCTGTGTGGACCAAGAAGTGCGGAAAATGCATAACTCTCTGCACAATAGAGTTACGTGTCCTATATAGCGTGTGCAGAAGAAGCTATGCAGTGGTTGTTGTGCAGAGCAAGTAGTGCAGAACAAGTATATGTCGAGACACAAATATGAGTAAAATACAGACTTCTCCACACAAATACGATATCGAAGAAGATGTGTAGTTGTCGTTGTGCAAATCAAGCCCTATAGTACAAGCATGGGTTGAGACAAAAATGTCGATGAAATATAAACTTCTCTACACAAATATGAAAAAATATTCGAAAATACAAAGATAAGCATAATTTACACTTAAAACAACATGTAAAAAAGAAGTTGTGCAAAAGTCCTTGTGCAGACCAAACAATGCCGAACAAGCATGTGCTGAGATAGAAATGTGGACGAAATGTGGACCTCTCAACACAATAGAGTTACATGTTCAGATATAGTGTGTATGGAAGAAGTTGTTTAGTCGTCATTGTGCAGAGCAAGCAATGCGGAACAAACATGGACCAAGACACAAATGTGGATGAAATACAAACGTCTCAGCATAAATACAAAATGATATTCGAAAATTTGGATATCACCAATAATATTGTATACTTCAATTTCTTACTAAAATATTAGTAATAAAAACCTTTAATGCCAACTTAGATAACTCCCACTCTATGAACTGTGGATGAAATGCGTACCACTCAACACAATAGAGTTATGTGTCTAGATATAGCATATACAAAAGAAGTTGTGTAGTCATCATTGTGTGGAACAAGCATGGGATGAGACAGAAATGTCAATGAAATATGGAAGTCTTTGTAAAAAAATGAAAATATATTCAGAAATACTAAGATAAGCATAATTTTCACTTAAAATAACATGTACATAAGAAGTTGTGCAGACGTTGTTGTGCGGACCAAGCAGTGCGGAAGAAGCATGCATTGAGACAAAAATGTGGACAAAATGCGCACCTCTCTACACAATAAAGTTACGTGTCCATATATAGTGTTTATGAAAGACGCTGTGCAGTCGTCGTTGTGCGGAGGAAGCAATGCGGAACAAGCATGGGTTGAGACACAAATGTGGATGAAATACAAACCTCTCTACACAAATACAAAAAGATATTCAGACATACGAATATCACCAAGAATATTGTATACGTCAATTGCTTACTAAAATATTATCAATAAAATCCTTTAATGCCAACGTAGATAGCTTCCACTCTATGAAAAGTGGACGAAATGCAGATCTCTTAGTACAATAGAGTTACGTGTTCATATATAGAGTGTACGGAAGAAGTTGTGCAATCGTTGTTGTGTGGAGCAAGCAGTGCAGAACAAGCATCGACTGAGACACAAATATGGATGAAATACATACCTCTCCACACAAGTATAAAAAGATATTTAGAAATATGAATATCACCAATAATATCATATAAGTCAATTACTTACTAAAATATTAGCAATAAAATCCTTTAATACCAATGTAGATAACTTCCACTCTGTGAAATGCTTTATGCAAAAAAATCAATTAAATCCTATTAAACGCAGAGCATGCTACATCACAACTATTCCTCTTGTTCAATCTGAAACCATATATATTAAAATAAATTATATTAATTATAAATTTATTTTTATTTACTTAAAATAAATTTATTTATTATAATTTTTAGCCATCTACTCGCCGATTTGAATTTTTAGAAATTTATCAAACAACTTTTTTTTATCAAAGCAAATTGTGGTGAATTAAACTATCTATAGATATTTATTATTTTATATTTAAAATATTTAATTAAATTTTAAATTTTTATAAAAATTTATTAAAATATAATTTAGTAAAAAAATAAAAAATAAAATATTCCATTTAATTTTCAAAATTATAATTATTTAAATAAAATTAAACTTTGTAAATAATCATTTTTTTTATTGTATTTAAAATTAAAAAACCATTGCCGACATTTCCCAATCATTTGTCCCGAATTTTTATGGCTTAATTTTGATATTTCAACTTCAAAATTCTTCAGCATGCGTATATTTAAATTAAAACAGAGTTAACTTGTCTTATTTACTTTGTAACCATTTAAATTAATATTTAATTATAATTTTAAATTTATAAAAGCAAATTAATTTTTTAATTTAAAAATAAAAATTATATTATTTAATTTCAAAAATTATAGATTATTTAATTTATTTAATTTAAGTTAAAGTATTTTCGCTAAAATGCTTGGGTGAATAATTTATGTTTTTTTTTGTGATTTTAGATTTTTATAGGGATAATGAGGTTCTCAGTCCAAGGTTTAGGGAACCCTTGCTTAACAGTTTGATTGAAAAGTTTGTGGATGTGGGGGATGAGGACAGGGCCTCCAATTTTTAAGATTTCTGCCTGGTAACCTTCAATGTCCTTAGCTTTCCCATTCGCGAGGCGATTAACCCCACACTTAATGTCTTCTAAAGAGAAGACTTCTTTCGTTGTGAGCAGGGTTTCCAAATTATCCATGACATTAGGAGATTCATAAAGCTTTTTAAGATAAGAATTCCAATCGTGAAGAGCAATTTTATTATTATCCTTAGTCTTCCTAGTCAGAATCTGCTTCCAAAATTTCTTAGGAGCCACCTTAGAGAGGTGTAAGAGATTCTCCTGTCTTTGACGAATGTACTGCCTCTTTTTCCTTTTAATTAGGGTTTTTTATATTCTTATCTTGTCCATTTTAAGAGAATCATCAACAGCTTCCTTAATTGCTCTCCTCGCATTTTTACAATCTTTGTCATACCAAGGATTGGTTTTGCTATTTCTTTTATTATTTGAGACTTCGATTGAGAACTTTTTAATAGAATATGAGAGGGTTGTAGTAAAACTATGATATAGGTCTTCTATGTTGTCTATACTAGATAAAGGAGGCAAATTAGTTTTTAATTCATTTAGAAAGAGATCCTTTTTATTTTTATCAAATATTAAGTTCTTTTGGTTGTAAGTATTATTTTCTATGGGAACTCTATGCATGACAAAATTGAGGGTTATAAGTAAAGGCCTATGATCGAAGTCAGGCTCGTGGTTGTTTAAGATGTCAAAATTTATCATTTCGTTGTATAATGGAATATCAGAAATAACGTAGTCTACCACGCTGCTACCAAGTCCATGGATGCAGGTCATCTTGCTGGAATTGGGCCACTTTTTTAGACCGTTGCAGATTATGAGATCCTGAGCACTACAGAGCTTGACTAGCTCTGACCCAAACAAATTTTCCCCGAGGTCTTCAGAGCTTCTTTTGTACCTATTAGCCAGGGTAGGGTCTTCGTCTAACCAAAGAGGATTAGGGTTGGAATGATTGCTTAAAATAATAGCTTGGTTGTTTGAAGTTTGAGCATTGAAGTCACCCATTAAAAGGATATTACCATCATTCCTTAGGCTAGAAATATCGTTCTCTAAACTATTGTAAGGGTTAGTTTTATCTAGATTCTTCTTCTTATAGAAGTTAGAATTAATGGGGGGGAAATAACATATTGCTATGTATGACTTTTTATTATTAATGTCTCTGATCTCTATCCAACTAAATTGGTTGTAAGGGTCGTTTTTATAAATCCTAACATAGGGGGAGATGTTCTTCTTAATATAACAAGCTATTCCCCCAATGCCTCTACGGGAGGATCGCTTGTTCCATGTAGACCATAGCGTAAAGCCATCTATGTTAGGGACCTTAGATTCTTCGTGCTTCCCAAGTTTAACAGCAAATTAATATCAACACATTTGAACCAACTTAGCTGGGGCCTTTGTTCATGGTTGTACTAATTCCTTAAAAAATAATAAATTTTAATATAAATTTTTTTAAAAATATTTAAATAATTAAAAGGTTTTAATTTTATTAACAATAAGTTTATATTTATTTTATATATATAATATATTAAAAATCATTAATAATTTTATGGTTTAAATTTCCAAGAAAATAAATTTTAATTTGAAATAAAAATGATTTACAATCTAAGAGTAAACATAGACTTACACATATAAGAGTAAACATAAACATTATTCAGAAGGAATAAAAAATTATAAAAAATATTTTTTTTTGGGTAAATTTATCAAATTTATATAGCAAAAATGTTTGCAATGGGTTTAAAAATTTACATTTCTACAATTTTTTTCTTATTATCCTACCATCTAAATTAAGTTTATAAATTGGTTTGTGTGATAAGTATTATCCTACCATCTAAATTAAGTTTATAAATTGGTTTGTGTGATAAGTGTATTTGTTGAAAATAAAAATAGGATTAAATCCATAATTTTGTAAAAGATAATTATAAGTTTAATAATAATGTTTATAAGTATTTAATTTAAATAAAATAATTATGATTTATGTGTCAATAATATTTTTTTAAATAAAGTTAATAAGTTTTAAGAAATTTTTTATATATAATATTTTTTAAAAATTATTGATTTAATTTAAAAGATAAATAATTTTTTATGTAAATGAAGAATTATATTTTATTAATTAAGAGACTGCAGTGACAGGATATCTTTTATGGGTTTTTTTAAGATGATTTTGGTTGAATGATATTGATCTTGGTTGATCACTCTATATCAATGAATATATGGTTGAATGCAGGTTTTTTTGCTAATAATATTTTATTGTTGATGTATTATTTTAGGACAACTTCTATGTGTTAGTTTTGGGGTTGTTCCAAAATTGTTTTCACTTAGTTAAGAGAATGCTAAGTCTCCTAGCCCCTACGTGATGCTTTATGGATGAATCGATCTGAGTGGATGTTTGACCTTGGATAGAGTGCTAGCATAGCACACTTACCTTGGAGGTTTTTATTCTCTATGAAATGATGACTAACCCATTAAGTGTAGAAAATGAGGGAATTGGTTACTTGATTAGGAGAGCTACCTACCTAGGAGGGTGAGTGCTAAGAACTTAGCCTTAGGAGCATGGGACCATGTGACATACACCTTGGAAGTTGGATGCGTAACATGAGAGACTTAGATTAAGTAGCATACTTCGTGACAATTGAGTGTGGACTTGGACCCTTATGTTGAGGAGAGGTGTTGGAGCAAGTAACTATCTTGGCACACATGTTGAGGATTGTTGAGCACAAGAAGACATGTGGTATATAGCTAGAGGAGGATTGTTTGGCACAATAAGGCATGTAATATATAGCTAAAGGAGGAGTGTCGTGCATGAAGATACCTATAGAGTGAACCACCATTGAAGAGGAAGTATTGGATTAAATTCTTGTTGGATGGTGCACCATCTTGGAGGAGAGGTGTTGGGCCCAAGAGGCATCATTCTTGGAGGGGGAACCATATTAGGGTTGGCTAAAGGCTTATTGTGACTCTTGTCATCCTTGTATTATAGAGCATCTCATGGTGGTTGTCTTGTTGAAATAATTATATGATTACTTGTGTGGACCTCATCCATGTTTTATGTTGAACCCCCTCACCTATTATCTACAAGGGAGGAGAAAACCTCTCCCATTTACTCATTATTGATGTACACATTATTCTATATTTGTAATTATATTTGTGAAGCCTTTTAGGGAGAAAAACTGAGGGTTTGTGATGCAAACCCTAAAGGAGACACAAAGATGAATGCTAGTGTTGGGATGAGCTTTAAAATTAACCTGTGCATGATGCAAGAGAAGAATATCTAGGGTTAATATCATGGAAACCCTAGAGCAAGAACATGAAGCACTAGAGGAGTCTTGGAACTTTGGGTCAATCCTCAACTTAAAGAATAATTGGAGCTTATGTTGATGTATTGATATTCCATTGTAACATTGTCTAGAGATATTGGTTCTTATGTGATGCAAAAGAAAAAGACACAATTTATGAGATGAAAATCCTATGATGGACAAGAACCTTGAAATGTTAGTGCTAGGATTTGTCTTAGTTCCTTTGTACTTGTGCGATGAAAGAAGGTATACGGTTTTAGTAATGTAAACCATAGAGCAAGAGAAGAGAAGAGGGTCGAGAGCTTGTGTGATGAAAACATGGAGAATCTCCTAGAAAACTTGTGTGATGCAAGTGGGAGATCAAGTGTGGACTTGTTGATGAAATGCTAGCTTATAATTGAGCTTTTGGGGTATCTAAGAGTAGTTTGGTGTGATACCTTACCGAGTTGTGATTATTAATTAGGGTTTGTAGTTGACAGTGGATGCCTTAGAGGGGGTATGGATGCAAGTGAAATGTCTTAGCTTATGATGAGCGAACACAAGATATTGTACTTTCTTATGATGAGTTAATGGTATATGATTGTGTCTTCGTTATGTTGTAATGAAGTGTAGCTTTGTTTTCCAAATATTGTGTATTGCATATCTAAAATTCAAACTTATGTTTCTTATGTTAATGAGTACTTTCTAGGGGTCTTTGGTACATTGATTTATCATGAACAGTAGCATATTTTGTTGAGTGATTTGACAAGTAAACATAAGCTAAGAGGACAAATTCGTGGTTATAACGAATTTGTTGTTTATAAGTTATATTAATATATGTTATATGTTGGGAATTGCACCCTTAGGGATAGAAATATAACTCTCTTGAAGTATATTATTTCAATGTTTTCTTTTCATGGGTGTCCTTATGTATTTGGTAGACATAAATGAAATATATGTCGCTATAATTTATATTTCATATTTAGCCATAATGAAGGTTCAACATAAATAGATTCAGATTCAGGAAACCTCAAATAAATGAAGTGAAATTTATGAATTTGCCTTAAGCATATATTTTTGAAATTTCCACAATTTTACTATAAAATTTCATGTCTTTCATTACAATTTTTTTGAAAAAAATATTTGTTTTACTATTCACCTCTTTAAAATTAACATAATTAGAACATGTAATGTGTATGCACTAGAAAAGACAATAGCATGCCATACCATATGAAGGGTGTGCTTAGTGATGTAAAATGTTACACATGCATCTTTAGTTTTAAAAAAATATTTATTTTTATATAAGACGTTGTTTGCTTATATATACAAATTAATTTGTCAATTGGGTCTAGTTCGAGTGGTTGAGAGCAAGAAGTGATATTCTCCCCACGTGAGTTCAAATCTCATGAGTGGCATATTCACTTATTGTGAGCCAATTGTTGATTAAGACATTAACCATGAGGAATATCTCATCCTTGCCTATGCACTAAAAAATGGGTTGAATAATTACATGTAATATGTGTGTATTCCTCGTCTTTGTCTATGGGCTACAGAATGGGGTGAGTAGTTGTATGTGACGTGTATATGTATACATGTGTGTGTGAACCCAAAAATGTATATATTCTGATTTACAGTTTTTGAATAGCTAGATGAATATATACTTTTTTGAGATCATTTTTTTTTTAAACATTATACATAAAATAATATATAACAACTATTTAAGTCTCAATTTATTTTTTTCATTTTTTCTTTTTTTTTTTAAATAATTTTATTTTCATAAACAAATCATATGTCTATTTATATATTTCTATTTATATAGATATGTTAATTGAGTATAACCCACGTGATTAAGAAGAAAATTTATTTTCTTTCCCACCTAAATTCAAATCCTATTTCATGACCTATCTACTCTTCATAATGTGATTGTTGTTAAAAGGTTGACCTAACATTAATCCCTAAAAAATCTAAGTTCTAAGATGATTGTTCATAATATTAAAGACCAATGGAATCATTTCCACCCAAATGTACGATATTCTATATGTTAATTTTTCAAAGAGGTGTGAAGATAACGGAGGCCATCATTTCATCCACGGGTACCTCTAAAGTAAGTGCCCTTTGTCCCCCTTTTTGTTTGTGCTAAAATTTCATTTTCGTGGTCCTTTTAACTTTAGGTCATCCTCAACTTCAAATTCGACTTTAGGTACACTTCGACTTTAAGAAAGTAACTATTGTTGGTGTCAACTTCATAATCAAAGTAATAAGTTACTTTTGTTCGTATCCTTAGCGTATACTTCTGATATAATGCATAAGCTAAATACATTATATTATATTAATATTCTTTTGTTAAAAGATTTTGATATAAGAATCACAAATAAAAGGACTTATAATTTTAAATAACATTTTTAATTTTAATTATGTATATCATAGGATAATGTTGATTTGATTTATATTTTTTTCGAAAAAGATTGTAGGTTTTTTTATATAAACGACATTACATATCAAATAATTAAAGATTTTGATATAAGGATCACA
>APFE030043843.1:0-14666 GCA_000404065.3 Pinus taeda | reverse complement strand
ATAAAACAGTGGTTAAATTAATTATTCCTAGAAGAAAATCAAATAAATAATGATTTATTTAATTATTCTTCATGGGTTTAACTATAAATTACTTAATAAATGTGGTTTATTAAGTAATTTCTCATAGTGAAAGCAATTTTACTAGGGTAAAATTGGCTTTACATGGTATACTTCGATCCATCTAGTAAATTAGGCTAGCTGATCAATTTTTGGTGATAACACCTGATCTTCTTCATCCATCCTTGCTATGTCGTTCTTGAAATACCTACAACTACAATCACTCATGGAAAGAAAACGTTAGCCTGAAAATATTTTATCCTGACATGTTTTATGAAAATCTCTCGTTCATCGTTTAGCAGTGCACTTCGAAATGACAGGGAAACTTTTGGGCGTAAGGGTGCACTGTGAAAGGCTAAAGGGTTGGATCTTTGAGGCCTTAAGGTGCACTCATGCGCTCAATAGGAGAGAGAAATATAAAGTGAGGGCATAGGGTGTAATTTTGAAGGACGATCGAAGATAATTTATGCTTTTGAAGTGTGTTGTGTGCTCAAGGGAGAGATGAAGGGTGTAGGGCGCACTGTCAAAGACTGAAGCATTAGGCTTCAGGACTTTGGGGTGTGCTCATGCACTCAAGAAAGCCAAAGAGGGTGCACGGTTGAAGGCTGAAAGCTGAAGGGTTAGGCTTCAAGACTTCACAGTGTGCTCATGCACTCAAGAGGGTTAACAAAGGTGCAGGACACATTGCTGAAGGCTGAAGGAGTTAGGCTTCGCACTTCAATGATGCAGCATGAGCTCAACAAGGAGGAAGGCATTATTTGAGGGTGCAGTTCAGAAAAAGGAAGGGGGATGAGGCTTAGTACTACACTGTGCACCCTTGGAGGGTGTAGGGTGCACTTCTGAACAACGAAGGATTCTTGATCAAGGCTTAAGAGTGCACTTTTGTGCTCCTTGCCTTAATGGGTTCACTTCTGCAACCAAAATTTGTCTAAGTGTAGAAGACAGAACAAGGGGCAAATACAATGAGTTTAGACATAAAATCAAGTGAAACACGTGCCAACTCATCAATAAGACTTAGCCACACTTGAATAATGAAAAATACACATCAAAACGTTAGTTTACAAACACTCCCCAAGTACAATGACTAAAGTATGTGCAACTGTGACCAAAAGTGTCATTTTATAAAAAACAAAGGTGTTATGACCATGAAGTGCACTAGAGATGTTCTAAACAATGCGATGACACTTAAGCATGATCAAGAACACTTGAAACATATAGAATGACTTGAAATGATACTTGATGACAAAGGCAACAGTTGAGTAGGACCCAAATTTTGAATGTAGTGAAATTTGGAGGTTGTTGTAGCAGCAACAACAGGCTCAAAAGATAATGTGGCAAAGCTTTGAAAGGAAATTTTGATGACGAGCAATGCTTGATTAATATGATACCCCCTTCTCTGTCTAGGTTTACATATCTTATAAATTCAATGATGTCTAAATGGAAAATATGATTCGTTCTAGATGAAAAGCCTTTGGCCAAACTATGAAGTATGTATCATTATTTGGATGTTCACTCCTAACTCAAACTTGTATTTAATGGTGTTTTTACATGTTGACTCAATCGAGTAGATAAGTGAAAGGGGAAAACTTTAAATAAGCATATTAACTTCATTTATCTTTCAAATCCCTCAAGCAAGGAACGACCTCTCTTAAAAATTAAATAAGTCAGGATCCCTCTTCCATATTCAAAATAAATAAGTGCCTTTGCATATTATATTAGTAACTAAATAAACGGTGAAGAAGAGAAAGGCTTCATGTGTAGAGAGGTGAAGCAAACAACTTCACCAAGTTACTAAATAGGCCTCATGGCAGCGAAGCGATGCTTGTGATTCTTTGATGTGGATTTATCAAGGTACTGAATAGCCTCGCTAGTAGCGGAGCAACACTGGGGAATGTGCTTAAATCTGATTATCAAAAGATCCGTATACTCACTATCCTTGTCCACTATTGAAACAGTTGAGGTATGACTAGTCTTGTAAATGTGTTTTGGGCTAAGAAAGGAAAAGAAGAGACTATATATTTAACCAGGATAAGCGGCAAAGCCACAATAATCTACATTGTGAATTAATACTTCTCAAAATACTAAGACCTTTTACTTAAGGGTAAAACCTAAATAGATAAGTTGGAGTTCTATCAGTGTGTCACCAAGTGTTGACGTTGTGATCAACACCCTCCAAAATTTTGCTTATACTTAAATTTTAGAGCCTACTAAGGATCTTGTGATATGTCATTCCATGAGAATCATACTCACTTCATGACCAGTTGATGTTTTGTAAAGCACTCATGTCTTCTTAGATCATAAGTGTAAAAATCATTTGTTCATGGATGCTTATTCCTTCTTGAATTCACAAGCACACCTTTCTTTTGCAATCTTAGACAAGCATTGTGTAATTCTTGAGAGTAAGCCTTGTGTAGTCTCTAGAAATAGAGCTTGCACAATACTTAGTTACAATGCTTTCACAGCCACTATTGATAGTGTCTACACAATCCATAAGGATAGTTCACTATGTAGCCTATGCTAGCAGTCAGTGTGCAACCTTGTTTGATAGTCTCTCTCTCAATTTCGTTGTAATTGTACTATTTCAGTGAATTTTCTCAATTGTCGCTTTTGCACACCTTTTCTTTCAAAAGTTTCGATTTCAATTTTGTGACTATCCTTACTTTCACTTTAACGAGTGTCTTTTTCATGTTATATTTTCTCTCGCATGTGTCGCTTTCACTTTCTTTAGCTTTTGCAAGTGTATTTTCCACATTTTCATACTATCGCAAGTGTCGCTTCTATTTTCACTCTTGTATAGGTCGCAACTTTTCACATCACCAAAGGTAGCTCTAGCACACTCCTTTGCATTAGATGGTACCATATTTCATAGAAATATGCATTGGACATATTCCTATGGCTTAGTGCACTTTCTAGTTGCAGTCAACACTTGTGTCGCAACTTGTGTTCTAAGTGTTTCAATGTTATGTTTCAACTGTTGCACTTAAAAATAAGTATCTCTTTGTTGTCATTTTAAGGTGGGATATTTTATCATGAGTCTTGTGCATTGTCCTGGCTTGTATTGATGGAATGCATGTGTGTGATCCATGTTTGAGTCTTTTTCAAATGCTTTTCCCTCTCTTACTCTATTGGACCCACACTTAGCCATTATGGATATCTTCTTGGTCCTCCTACCTAGTGCACTTTATGAAAGCATCAATCCTTCACTAGGTGATGATCGCTTCGTGTTCATGATCCCCATTGATGAAATATCTCCCTCCTAAACTTGTGCATTGAATCTTTCTGAAGGTCAGCTCCTATTCATTGCACATTGAGAATCTTCAAAGCATAGTCACCTAACCCTTGTTGCTTGTACTGGCTCACTGCATTGAGCTTCAATTAGTTCTACCTTACATAGTGCATGGAGCACTTCTAGTTGACAGTAAGGACCTTCTACACCCCCTTTCAAAATAAAATTGCGTAATGCAAAGAACCTCCTTCTTTCATAATGTAATAAGAATCATCCTAGCAACGTGACTCGACCTTTTGCTTCTTGCCTCATACAACTGCACAATATTCCCTTCCAATGATTCTCCCTTAGTGCATTGCACATTTCTATTGGACATTCAATTCATGTATGACCCATTGTAGCCCTCAACTACGCTAGCATGGGATTTTTCCCTTAAGAATTGCACATGTTGCATTTGCAGTGCCCAGTCTTGCCTTCTCTATAGACTGCAACCCCTCATTGCACCATGCCTTGTCCTACTTGCCTCCCCAGAGCAAGCCATAGTTCTAGTGGATAGTGAAACCTATTATGGATCATTGTTGAAGAGAACTGTGCAGTACACTAATATTTCCCTTCCTCCACAATGCATTATGTAGTCTCATTCAATAAGCCATCAGCCCTTGTCCACTAAACCTCCCCACTACATAGAAACTTGTCCTACCTATCCTACATTGTGTAGTGCATATTTCTAGTCCACAATGAGATCCCCCCACAGTCATTGTGAAGCTCAAATGTGCTATCACTATCTCTTTCTCCCTTGGGCTCTGAGCACTGCATAGTTTCAGTTAGCAATCTCATCACACTACCTCTTGCACATGTGCATTGTGTTGGACCTTGAATATCCCCTCCTCATAGTGCATTGTGCAGTTCTATTTGATAGTGGTGCCTTCCCTCAGCCACTTTTGATTTCAATTGTGCAATCCTCAATAATCCCTTCCTCATCATTCCTCATATAGTCCCATCACAAGCAGCTTCTTCCATGAGAAAAGTAGGGGTAGAATAGATTATTTACAGACTAATACTAGCTTTTCATGAGTGAACTTCATTGGAAGATGTACCTCTTCAATAGGGCAAGGTGATGCTCAAGGAGGATGTCAAGGAGAAGAAACAAAGAATCAGTGGTAGAGAAGAAGCACAAAGAAGAACCATCATTAAGACATGAAGAGAGCCTAGATCATGACAGAATGAAGACATTTCATGATGACTCATAAGATCCAAATATTGATCCAAGACCCTTTGGAGGATGAAGTGAAGCATATATCAGATCTATCATCAAGAATGCAATACATAGCAGCAAGAACAGCAACTTGGCATTACCACATTATCGTGAAGTTCCATGTCATCATTTCCAAGTCATGGCTTGTACAAGTGTCATCAAAATGTCTTATGTGTCAATGTGTCTTGCCACATCATTTGTGTAATGTAATTATGTATTTTCAAGAAAATTACAAAATTCAAATGTATCGAAGTCTAAGGGTCATATGTGGAATATGAAAAGTCACATGTGGACCAAAGAGTCAATACAAGTTCAAAGGTTATTTAGGACTCCAAGAGTCATGACGGTAGCTCAAGAGTCATAATGGGAGATGAAAGGTCATCCCTCTTGTTGTAAATAAACCCTCATAACTCAAGAAAAAGGCTTTTGGAGTCTTAAACTTTAGAGAGCTAGCCTTGGGTTATCTAGATTAGCATAGGAGAGAAGATCATTCCTTGGAGAAGTAAGAAGTGACTTAATGTTCCACTATTCGAGCTAGTGGCTCACCATTATAACTATATACTTTCATATTTTACTTAATTATTAGAACCTCATTGAGCCAATTGCTTTCATGCATGTATCGTGAATGTTGTAAGACTATTCTTTAGATGTTTGTGATATATGTAATGTTCATATGTATGAAAGCAATTGAATTACTTCATTGGATTTGGTGCTTATTGGTGGGCTCAATTATTGCAACAATAATGATGCAACTCCTGGGACTCCCTTCTTTACTTTTATCAACCCGGTAGTTCGTAACAAACTTGGAAGCGATGGTGTTGTATGCACAAGTACTAGCTCTTGCCGCACGCTATCACTGGATCAACTGGCACAAGTCCTCTAGGAGCTTAAGCCAACTTCTATGAGTTCTTAGAAGAAGCTTTTAACTGTGATGGATGAAAGCTAACTCAAAATAGGCTATTCTACTTGCAAAAATAAGATGAAAGCTAAAAGGAAATGCAAACCCTAGCAAACCCTAGTTTTGCCGACTAGCCCTACTGGTGCAAGTAAAAGGACAAAAGCTACAGAAATGGATGCCATTGACTCTTGGAAAGGTAAAGTGCATGTGTCTAAGCTATCTCTGAAGTGGAATCTGAAAAAGGAACATCTTTTTGTATTCTTGACTCATATTTGTGGAATTATCTTGAATGTGTTCGACTGTTGTTGACTGTGTAGAGGCGAGGTGAGGAATGGAACTGGTGAGGTGCTTGCAGGAGGTTGGGAAGGTGAGAAGAGGGCCTAAGGGGTCCCTAGCACCCTTCCAAAGAGTTTCACAGTGTTCATATATCAAGAAACGGCTTTCGTGAGCTTCTACAAAAAGTCTGCAGGGGTTCTACAGGATGTTCTATAACTTCTACAGGATGTTCTACAGGATGTTCCGAAATGGAATTTTGGAGGGTTGATGGAGGAAGAAAGGTGAAGAAGTGGGTATGGAGGTAAGATAAGGGTGTGAGGAGGTCCAGGACTTAGTGGATGGATCTGAGGAGTGATGAGGTTGGTTGTATTTGTTCAAGGAGGGGTAGAGCAATGTTGCACAAAAATATGGAAATTAGGGCAAAGCGAGAGAATGTAGCAAATGTAAGGCAAGAACCTGATTTAGAGGATGGAGCAGGCGAGATTGATGGAGTAAGGGTAGATAGAGAGGTATTACAGGTGCTCTGCAAGTTATTTCCCAAACTGAACAAACAAAGACTCGGAAAACCAACGACCTAGCTACTTTAACCTAATCTGACCTAAATAACAGCAAAGAAAATGAACAGAAGTTTATTTGCAATGAAATCATGTGAAATAGCTAGGAAAACTAAGCAATCATGAACCTGAGCATGTAACCACAACTAGTATCAACTTCTGCAAATGAGAATCTAACACTAACAATTGCATGATGAAGCAAAGACGATGTTTTGGGTGGCGGCAAGGACACCTTGGTCTCAGCTCATGGTCCCACGGAGGGAGACATGAGATCAGGGGTGCTTGATAGCCTTTTTCTAAAGATTTGCTCTGTTATTAACCTATCAAATCAATCTAAACATGAAAAGTCTTTTTAATCATCAACAATGGCCTAGGTAACCAAGCAAGATTTTAATCTTCTTAACAGAAATTATTTTGCAAAGACATTAAAAACATATAAATAAACGAAGGAGGCCTTGGCACTTGGGTTGGGCCCAACCCCAAGAGATACAGGCTCCTAAGAAAAATCTCAGAACTGATGCCAAATGAAACTACTTTCCATTACTCAAAAATAACCATGTCACAAAGAAAGTTGTACATCAGAAGCTATAAAATGAGCTGAAAAACTAACAGCACTATAGTGAAAAATACAACTACTCAAAAAGTAACCTACGAAGGCTGGAAGCCTTCCTATTTATGCACTACGAGGGTCTCCAACAAACCTCCTTAACTCAAGGGGCTCGGCTGCTCAAACTGCCAGTGATCAGTCACTTTACACAAAACTGCTCGGTTGCCCTTGGGAATCCTTTTCGGTGGCCTGCTGAACTCCGAGCTGAGGTTGGAGAATTTGAGGAAGGGGCCATTTAGTGTAGGAGACACCCTTCCTATGAATCCTCACCCTTATTCCTTCATGCTTGGCTGTCATCTGGCTCATAAATGCTTGGCCTTGGTCCAAAATTTGTCCAAAAATCTGCAATAACCACGTGTTAGCCTTCTTGGTCAAGTGACTATTCTCATTCGTTCAACTAACATAAATATACTCAAAAAACATGCATAAACTATGAAAAATGGTGTATTGATGAAGAATAGTTAGGAAAAATGCGCCCAATAAGTTACCTAATTCCGGGGCTCATCATCACCCCCCTGCTAAATGGGTTGCTCATCCTCTGAGCAACTAATCCAACTCCTCATCCTTGATTGCCTTGACCGCCTCTCTCACATCCCAGACCTCCGAGGTGATATCTTCTTCACAGTCATGAAATCCTACTTTTCTTTCCACTTCCTCCCACTGCTTGTGTTCCTCCTCTTATTTGGCTCCTTCCAGCAGCCCCAAAAGCAAGGGAGGACTGAACTTTAGGCTGATCCACTTGGCCTGCAGATTTTGCATTGACTATTTATAGAGGTGTACTCTTTCCAAGGCCTCCCTCATCCTTGTTGGGGAGTGGTACTCTCTTATTTTTAGGTTGTGGGACAGTGTGTTCCACCTCCGTGTGCAAGCATGAACGCAGTTATCCCCCAATAGTCTTTCCATGTCCTCAAAATGGGCAATGGCTTGAGCTTGTTGTTCAATGTAATCTGGTAGGGCCTAAGAGTCATTGGCCAACTGCTGGTGGGCGTATATTAATGCTGAGGGATCCTCCGGCTCTGCTCTGATCATTAGTGGTTCCCTTAGTTCCCTGTCCATAATATTTCGGACCTTTGCTGCCCTCTTTTCTTCATGATTTAGCCAAGAGGCCATGGCCATAAGTTGCACATCTCCTACCATAGTGTTGTGATACCACGAATTCATGTTGGGAAGGGCTAAGTTGTGTAAGTAGAACTCTGATAATTTGGCCTTGTCCTCTGATGAGCTACTGTCACATAAAGCCATGAATTGATGGTAGTTTTGATATGGAGTGGTGCCCCTTTGGGCCAAGGTGTTAATCTGGAACTGCAACCATTGATCCTTAAGGTATAAGGCATATGATTTGGCAGGTTGCCTACACTAGATGGCCTCTACTACCCAGTTGGCCATGCAGGCCAATTGGGATTCCTTCTCTTGTACCTGTCTAGTTAGTGCCTCAATTTTAGCCTGAAGCCCATCTCTTCTCTGTTGTTCATCAGGGGTTTCTTTGTCTGCTGGGGGCTTTTCCTGTTGCCGATGTTCTCCCAAGATGTGGGGCCTGTCTTCCTTATAGTGTCCCTTTAGTTGTAGTTGTTGTTTTAGCAGCTCGTTTTCTTCCTGTAGCTTGGCCCTCCGACTGCTTTCCACATGCCTTACCATAGCCAATTCTTTTCTTGATTGCTTGAGTTGTTCTTCCAGGCTACCTATGTCTGCCACACCCTTGGACTTGGCGATCTTCATCCAAGTGTGGGTCCTCACTCTCTCTTCTTCTAGTGCAAAGAAAAGTGGCACCGTGAATTTCTAGGGAATGATCTTTCCGGCCTCTAACAGGTTATAGTAGGAACCCAAGCTAGGCTGAGGGCTTGGTTCCAAAATGTTCTCAGCCTTTTCTTCTTCCTATGATGATTTAGCTACCTTTTCCTCCAATTCCTTAGTCTCCTTTAGCTTAGCCAGTGTTTCCTGTAGAACTATCTCAGCTTCCTGTAGAGATGTCTTTGTGTCTAGCATTTTAATCCTTTCCCTCCAGGTGGACGATTTCGGGCTTCCTAGTTCATAGGTGATGGATATCTTTGGGGGAGACTCCTCCTTTTGTTTAGTTGTGGTGTCCTCAATGATAATTGGCTCTTTTTACTTTGGTTGGGGTCTACCCACTTTTATCCGTGTGCTCCGTCTTGCTTTAAAGTACATGGATGTCTCCCTTTTTCACTTCCTTTTTTGTTTTGGAGATGTGCTTAAGGCAGCCATCATAGCTGCTACCTTCCTGGCCAAAATCTCAGGTGATTTCTCCTCTTGATGTTCTATTTTCATGCTTCCTGTAGAAAGTCCTGTGTCAATTGTTTCAGTCTACTTGGCTGGGGGTGTCTTTTCCTTTTGTTTCTGTGTGGTTTCTTTTGTTGTGACATTCTTTAGTTGGACTTTTTCATCCCTCTCTGCTCTACCCTGCAATCATTTTTCCCTGGGTGTTTGTGCCATTGTTCCTCCCACAGTTTCAGGCTCAGCAATTTGGCCCTTTCCTCGTTCCTCTTTCTGTCCCTTTTGTGTTTGTTTGCCCTGTGTTTCTTTACCACTGGTTTTCTCTCCTGCTTCAGTGTGTCTCCCTTCTTCACTGCTGGATGAGGTGAGCTCCTCGGCCAGAATTCGAATATCGTCATCTCTGGACATGTTTCAAAAAATCTCCCAAGAGAGGGGGATAGTGTAGGTGTGGAGGGCATCTTCCACTAAAAGTTTGATGAGCCCATGATGGGCTAACTGATCCGGTGTCCCTTCATTCAATTTTGTGCCACGTTCAATTAATGACTGCAAAAGAAAATAGGGGATGCTCAACTTGTTTTCTGGAGGTAAATCCATTCCATGTCTTAGTTCACTCAGCAACCTGAAATGATAACCATAGATAATGTTGAATCTTCCTTCACAGGTAATGTACTTCATGATTTGGAAACAGACTTCCCTCCAGAGAGGAGGCAAGCTAGCTCTCCTCACTCCGTTTTTGTCCTCTACAGGATGTTCCTCGGGTAGGAAGAATGCTTTCTTGGTAGCTTGGCCCAATGTCCTCTCTTCTTTGCTCCAAGGTATCCCTAATGGCAGACCAGTAACTTGACTAATGAGCTCAGGGGTAAGCTCTAGGGTCAACCCCCTAAAATTCACTGTGGCCCATGTCTTTGATTCAGGTTTCGGGGACATTAAGAATTCCTCCATTATCTCATTGTCATGACCCCGAATTTTGTCACAAAATGACATCCAATTGGCGTGGGTGAAGAGGTTCACCACCTTAGGATGCTCGTGCAGCTTACTGGGATCCAAGGATTCTTTCTTGATAAACCCCCCTGGCATGGTGAGAGTGCTCTGTTTTATGCTCTGATCAGAAAAGGGAATGATGTTTATGGTTTCCTCCCTTGAACTTCAAGAAGGGATCTCTCGGGTGTTCAAATTTTAATTACCACCAATTCCCTGGATTTAAGGTTGTTGCTGACCAAAACTCGATTGTCCATTTATGAAAGGAAAAATTGCGTTTCCACAGACAGAAGAGCTCAAATTTTATCCCCGGCATACATACAACGATGTAAATTCAAATTCTTCATACACAGGCTAGCCCTCACAGTTGCGTATCTTTCCTATAGGAGAATTTTTTTTTTTAATAGGAACCGTGGAGGAGAATTTTGACGCAGAAACGACTGAGAAATTCCATGCAACACACAGGCAAACTGCTATTTCCAACTCACACGCAGACTTGTCTTTGACTCTCCAATTCAAGATAGTTCAATTCACCACCTTTTTAAAACATACCATGCATGGAAGAGTGTTTTCGAGCCTACCTCTCTCGGAACTCCAAATTCGACGAAGAAAAGTCCAAGCTTCCCTACTCCGTAAAGTTGTGCCAAACTTCCTGTAGAGCTTCTTCTTGTAGAACTATTGCCAGTTTCTATAAGATGTCACTACGCCTCTGAACGAGCCCGGTAAGCGAGAGATTTTTGAAACAGGCTGAAAATCTCGGTGGAGGACGACGTGTTAACATATTTTGGAAGCAGAGGACGCGTATTTCGGCCGAGGACGTTGCAAGTGCAAATGAACATCGGGTGGTGAGAGTCTTCAGTCGAGCATCTTTTAACTGCGGTGCAATTCGTGGCGAGGGGATGAGGTGGTTAGACCGAACCATTGATCCAACGTCACGGCCATCATTTCTCTGTGTGTCTCTGACCACCATCACCTCCCCTCTGCCATTAACCGTCGCCACCACTGCCAGTCCCGACAATTTTCCCCGACTGGACACTCCACACGTGTCGGCTCCACGTCTTGTCTGCAATTTTGAACATAATTGAGCTTGTTCGGATCCCACGAAGCTATGTAACTGGCTGAGGGTGGCCAGTTGACTGGCCACTGATCCCGTTCAATCCGAACCATTTTCACAGACATGCAGTTTTCGAAATATAGTTTATGCAATTGACGAATGAGTTTAGACACTTACCTGCATGGCCGTGGATGCGTTATGCAGAATTCAGGTCTTGGAACCACTACTTCGCTTGCTCCTACCTCGTGCATGGGTGTTAGAACACATTCCTTCATTTGTTGATGTTGTATGCACAGGTTTTGGAACCCGATCTTTCGGTTGTCAATGCTGCATGCACAGGTTTTGTTGGGTTTCAGCTACCGAGGATGTTTTCACATCCAAGAGGAGCTTTTTGCATGTTCCCTTTGTTGATTTCGGCTGTCCCTACCTCCAGAGTATGTCTTCCAGAGGTATCAGCTGCTACAGGATTCCTGTAGGATGTCCTGTAGCTGCTTCTCCTCCTTGGATGCAGGTTAAACGAGTAGGGCTATATTGTTGACGAGGGATTCATTGATGAAGAGTCTAGATGGAGTTTGGACAGGTAGGGTGAGCGAGACTTTCTTACTTGACTTGTCACAAAAAATTCTTGTTGTCAATCTGAGGAAAACAAGGTTTCTTGTATGACTGTGCAGGAACACATAACCAGGTGGGTGATGGCAGTGTAAAGAGATGGAACAGGGTGTCAGATGGTGATGGGTGGAAACAGGGGTGGTTGTAGGCCCAATAAGCAGATTCCAACCTTCGGATTTCCTCCCAAGATCGATTTTGTCCTGTCTGAAGGTTCTACAGGATCTTCCTATAGAAATACAGAACTTCATGTAGAAAGCCCAAAACTTCCTGTAGAAAGCCCAGAACTTCCTGTAGAAGGTGGAATCTCGACCTGAATGTGATCAAATCCTAGGAAAGGGGAGTGGTCATGGAGGGAGTGTTTGTATGGATCTCCTGTAGCCTGGTACAGACCCTTATCCTTGTTTTGCATGACCCTCCTTACCTACAATGTATTCACTGCAACCTGCAATTATTTCACAGAGATTAGGCCTGTTTTGTTCTCTTTTTTTTTTCTTTTTTTCTTTTTCGATGCTCAAGGTGTGGGTGGAGTAGAGACAGGGCCCTGCTCCACTACCAGCACCGATTTTTCCAAAGTTTCAATGAACTCCTGCCTTGAAAGGGGTTTCCTATAGATTTTCAATCGATGCCCATTGACAAGCATGGGGATGGCTTCTTCATCAATGGTCCTGATAAGGACTGAACCATTGTCTTTGCATTTCTCCACTGTATATGGTCCTAACCACCTTGTCCTCAGCTTCCCTTTGAAATCCTTGTATCTTGAGTCATATAATAGCGCCCAATCTCCTGGCTGAAATTGCTTTTCATTAAGGTGTCGGTCATGCCATATCTTTCTCTGGAGTTGAACTACTTTTGAGTGGAGGAGGGCCTGCATTCTCTGTTCATCTAATCCATTCAGCTGCACTAATCTTTCACGTTGAGCATGGCTTAGATCTAAGTCCAGCTGAGCTGCCACCCTCAATGTGTTGTACTTGAACTCTATGGACATCTAAGCTTTCTTCTCGTAGACCAGCTCATAAGGTGTGAAACCTATTGTTGTTTTCCAAGTGGTGTTGTAGGCCCATGTGGCCTCAACCAGACGATCTGCCCAATCCTTTCTGTTGTTGCTCACCACCTTATTCAAAATCTATTCCAATTCTCTATTATTGACTTCCACCTGCCCATTTTCTTGTGCGTGATACGAGGTGGAAGTTCTGTGCTTGATCTTGTGATGAGCGAGCAGGTCTTCAATCAAGTTAGAGGTGAACTGGCTTCCTTGATCGGTGACTAACTCTCTTGGGTAGCCAAACTTGTAGAAGATATTTTCCCTTAAAAATTCGGCCACTTTTTCTTCTTTCGCTGCCTTGATTGCCTTTGTTTCTGCCCACTCTGTCAGGTAGTCAGTTCACACAATGTTGTAAGACCTTTGCTTTGAAGGAGGGTTGATAGGACCCAAAAAATCCATGCCCCACTTCTCAAATGGCTCGAAGGTCACTTTTTTTTTAGGTTGGAGGGGCATTTCATCCCTTGGAGTCGGTTTCCCCATCCTCTGACATCAGTCATACTAGCTGATGTATCTTCTGACTTCTTGATGAAGAGTAGGCCAATAGTAGCCTGCCTGTAGAATTTTGAAGGCTATCCTTTTTGCTGCAAAGTGGCCTCCGCAAGGCCCATCGTGACAGGTTAGGAGGATGACAAAGACTTCCCCCTCCCTAACACAACGCCTCAAGATCTTATCTAGGCCAAGTTTAAATAGGTTTCCCCCAATCCAAGTGAATGGGGCACTCTTCCTCACAATTCTGCTCTTCTCCTTTGAGGATAAGTGCGGAGGGAACTGTGCTGAGACCAAGTAATTTGCTATATCAGCAAACCATGGAGAGAGTACTGAGATAGAAAACAGGTATTCATCTGGTATCTGGTTATCCACTGTCCCTTCTTCACCTGTAGGCAAATCCAATCTAGACAGGAAGTCAGCAACAACATTTTCCTTACCTGGCTTGTCGACAATGTTCAAATCAAATTGCTACAACAAAAGTAACCATCTAATGATACGAGCATTTACATCTAGCTTATTCATTAAATATCTAATCGCAGCATGATCAGTGTGTACAAATGTTTGATAACCAGTGATGTAGTGTCTGAACTTGTTTAGGGAATGGACTACAGCCAGGAATTCTTTTTCGGTTACAGTATAGTTCATCTCTGCCTTGGAAAAGTTTTTGCTGACAAAGTATATGGCATATGGTAGCTTCTCCTCAACTTGTCCTAAGGCTGCCCCTATGGCTTTGTTCGAGGCATCAGTGTGGATGTGGAAAGGTAGGGCCCAGTTTGGACCTCTCAAGATCAGGGCGGACACCAGCTTATCTTTCAACTCATCCAGATCCCCTTGACAGTCGTCAGTCCATTTAAACTCAACATATTTCCCCAAGAGGCCAAACAATGGCGAGGCTAGCTTACTAAAATATTTAATGAATCTTTTATAATATCCTGCTAAGCCTAGAAAACTCTGAACATCTCTTACCTTTTGAGGAGGTGGAACCTTTTGGATGATAGCAATTTTGTTAGGATCCACCTGTAATCCTTGCTAAGAAGTGGTATGACCTAGCACGATCCCTTCAGTCATCAGGAATTCACATTTTTCGGGACTGAGGGACAGGTTCATCTCAATACACTTGGTTAAAACTTTTCCCAGGTTAGTCAATGCTTCATGGAAGTTGGACCCATAAGGAGTAAAGTCATCCATATAAATTTCCACCGAATCATGAACCAGTTCAGCAAATATGCTCAATACTGCTCTCTGGAAAGTGGCAGGAGCGTTGCATAGCCCAAAGGGAAGGACCCGATAGGAAAAGGTACCCCATGGACTGTAGGAATTTACAGGGTAAGTTCCTCAGACAGAACACCAAAAGGACACCGCTCACAAACAGATCACAGATCAATACACCAG
>APFE030043827.1:214119-259590 GCA_000404065.3 Pinus taeda | reverse complement strand
CTAAATGAGCTAGATGAAATAAGACAAGATGCAATTCTAAGGACCGATCTAGTTCAGCACCAAAGATCTAAATGGCATGATCGTCATATCAAGGAAAGAAAGCTTCAGAAAGGAGATTGGGCTCTATTGTTTGATTCAAAGTTCAAAGACTTCAAAGGAAATTTCCAAACTCATTGGCTTGGGCCATATGAGATTGATGAGGTCTTTAGCAATGGAGCAGTTTGAGTGAAAACTATCGATGAAATTCATACTCCTCTTATTGTGAATGGCCATCGTTTGAAAATCTACCAAAAGCCATTCTCAAAAGAAGAGTTTATCAAGTTGTTTAAAGAAGATTCTGCAATCAGGTTGGTGGGGAACGATTCTTCTCCTCCATCAGCCTAATCTTTGGTTTTTGAAAAAAAAAAAATAAATAAATAAATGTATGAGCCTGAAAACCAATCTCTGATTGGCAGTCTCATGCAGAAAACCTGAGGTGAAAATCAGGGTCACCTGAAACCTCATGTTTTCCTTTCTCTCCTTATTCCATCTCATTGTCATCATTACCACCATTCCATCCACCATTCCATTCATTTTCACTCCACTTCATTTTTCATTCATCCATCCATTCACTACATTCCATTCCATCAATAAAGTCATTTTTTTAGTTAGTTAAAGTTGTTTTGTGCAGCTGGAGGCTACCACTGCAGTTTCCGTAGCTGTCTGGCAATTCTGCAGCCATTCAGCTATTCCGCAGCCCTCTGCACCTACATAAGAAAAACACAGTCTGTTTTTAAATTTGTTACAGTCAGAAGTCATCAACAATAAATGGAAAAGAGTCATGCAACAACAATAAAACAAGGAAGGGTTAGTGGAAAAATCAAAGGCAATCCAAGCGTGGACCTAAGGTATGATCTAAATCTTAAACTTACGGTTATCTCAATTTGCAAAGTTTTCTAGGATATGTTTCTTGCCACTAAATGTAATGATTACTGGTCTTTTCCCATGATGCGACCATACATCCACGTATCTCCCCCATCTATCAGTCTTTGATTACCACGATTTTGAAATACACTTGTGGCTGCTTCTCTCATCAAGGTTTTCGTACCTAAGTGACGTAGCCTACTGTACTACGTCTATCTGTGACATGATTCCACAGCCAAGTGTAAACCCACGCCGAAACTCAAGAACCTAGTCGTTTCTATCTTCCCACGCTCCTACACCTAGCCATTTATACCCTCCTTCATTCATATCGCTCCATTCACACTGTCTCATTTCATTTCCTTCGTTCATATCATTCCATTCACTCTGTGCTCACTATGCTGCCACCATTAACCATACTCTGTTCAGCTAATTCTGATCACTAGTGTTACGGCTATAACAAGAGTCAAGGCCGTAAATCCACTGTGTCAAGGCCGTAAATCCACTGTGTTAAGGCTATTGTTGAAGCCGTGTAACCTCCCTTCTAGAACAGAGCCGTGAATTCACTGTATTAAAGCCGTGTTTTAAGAACAGAGCCGTAGAGCCAATGGGGAAACTCTTACGGGCAGAACCAGAAGGTTCAAAATTTTTGGAAGGATACCCTCAAGTTAAAGAAGCATTGCAAAAGGATACCCTCAAGTTAAAGAAGGCCTTTGCACGGTCTTTCAGAGAAAAGGACAATCAAGTGGAGGTGGGGGATCTAAAATTCACAGTCACAGAGAGAAGCATAGCACAAGCCACGTCACTCCCACAGACTGGAGAAATATGGTTCAAAAACCGATTAGTGCAAGGTCAACTGTGGAAACAAATCTTGAAAAACCCAGGTATGGATACCAGCATTTTCACAAAAGGGATTCCTATTACTTTTGTTAAGGAAGAATGGACAACTTTACTTTTATTAGTGCAAAAATTTTTGACTTGTGAGGGAAGGTTTGAAGTTTTGTATGTTTACCATGCAAAGGTCATGATGCATTTCTTAGGAGAAGACATTAACCTCCCATATTTTCTACTTTCAAGTCTTAGAAAAATGTGCTCAATTGCCCAAAGGAACCCTGGAAACATTAAATCACATCTGTATCATCATGGTCTTGTTAAGATGTTAGTTGAAGAACAATTGAAAGCAAACAGAGATACCTGGGAGAGATTTCTTGTAAGAAATCATTTTGAAGAAGTAGGAGAAACCTCAGTGCCCAAAAAGAGCAGAAGAAAGAGAAAAGAGGCTACCCCTGAAACTTTTGAGGAAACTATCCAAGAACAGATTGAAGAAGAAACTGATGTACATCATTCGGAACAAGAAATTGACCCTGACTCTATTGTAGATATTGATCAAGAAGCCCAAGGGATTATCACAGAAACCCTTGCAGACCTTGCCAAAGAAGTTGCTCAAAGGAGAAAGGAGAGTAGTAAGGAGCAAAAGAAAAACAAAGGAAAAGTCATAGCTCAGGAAACTCTCCTCACTCCTACAAACTCCAGTGATGAAGACACTCAGCCATTAGCTCAAAGAATGGCCAAACTTCATGAAACTGCCCTTTCCAAAAAGGTGGGAAAACAAAAGCAAAAAATACAAAAAGAAAAACAAAGCACTACCACCGTAAGAAGGAGTAGTAGATTAAAAGGCAAAATGAAGGCCACAAAGACCAAAGGGCCATCATTTATTGACTTGGGCACACCTGAAAAGGTTGCTACAAGTCCTTCACATGCTGAGCATGTTGAGACTAGTCCTCCACGTGAGGAAAGTCCTTTTGAACATCAACTTGAATATGAGCATGAGTCTGAGCATGAACCTGAGCATGAACCTGAGCATGAAAATGAGCATGAATCTGAGCATGAACCTGAGCATGAACATGGATCTGAATTTGAGCATGAACCGAGTCCAAAGAAGTCACCTGAGGTTGACCCGAATCAACAGAAAGTTTATAATTATTTGGAGACGTTGGAACAAGAAGCTGCTGGCCCAAGCAATGTTCAACCTTTGGAGCAACAAATTCACTCATTAAAATAGGAACTTTTTGAGATTGAGGTTCTAAATCGCCATATCATACAAGAAAATGAAAAATTGAAAGAGCAATCTAAAGTGGATAAGATGATCCAAGATAACACCATGCTTCATATGGGTCTGTTGCAAAAGGAAAACAAAAAGTTCAGGAAAAGATGCAGGAGGATGGACAGAGATTTAATTAATTTGAGATTCAGATGTCTAATGAAAAGACCGAGAATTGATATCTCTACACGGAGGAAGAGAAGAAGATTAGATGTCTTGGCAGAGGCATCATAGCAGGTTGATTAAGCAGTGTTTTTGCATGAGGACATGCAATGACCTCGTAGTGGGGGTATGTAGAGCCTCTAACTTACACCTCACCATCCACTATTACCTACTGTTTTTCATCACTTACCTCTCTCTTTTGCCTCCTTTTCAATGTAAAACCACTCAGATCATTACATTAGATGTCATTAAGCATGATCAAGTGAGCTTTGCTAATGTGTGACTGTTTTGTTTAGATTTTGACATATTTACAGGCATTCTGCAACTCTCTGTCAATTCCGCAGCCATCTGCTGATTCCGCTGCCATCTGCTGGTTCCACGTGCCATTTTTCCAAATGAGCCACATGGGCACTTAGGAATCAAGGTGCTCGAGGTTCCTGTGCTATTGGTTCGACCATCCACGTCATCTGCACCTCTGGTCAAAAGGGGGCAAGTTACGGTCAACAAAGGTAGCTTAACGGTGATGTGTAAGCTGTTGGGTCACGTCAGTTCAAACGGTGACTTGTCCATGATTACGCAGGTTGTGGGAGACATAATCCAACTCTGGATTCAATGCCCATAACGACCAGCACCTTCAGCTATCCACGCAGGCTTATGACATGTTAATGAAACCTTTATTACACATGACAGTCAGTTAATTTCCAGTTTTAGCTATACGCATTAGGCTATCTTTCAGATGCCTATAAAAACTTGCGTCTGCGTACGCTTATTTAACTTTATTATTGCTGTGTTTTTATGAACCTGTTACAATTTTAGTGCATTTCAAGACTCTGTTTCAATAGTGCTGTTCTAGCACTCTGGATTGTGATTTTCTGCATATGGAGTAATAGAAGCAGTGTTGTTTTGAAGTTTTCAATACCTTGAGTCTTCTTTGAGCTATATGAATGGAGGGCCGCTGTTCATGTTAGCCTTGTACAGTATTTTATGTTCAGCATTTCCTTATTTTCATTCAACATTTCTTTTTCTTGATATATGTATAGTGTAATTCACCTTTATGTTATTTCATTTCCAGCCTTTATTTTGAGCTGATCAACATTGTTCTTTTGTAGGTTTTTAACCCGGGATTGATTGTGTGTTATGTATTTGCTTTATATCTAGTAGTAGTTTCAGTTGACAGATTCAAAGTTGCTGCCTTTACTTTATTTTCTTAAGTTGATTTTTAGCTTTATTTCTCAAATCTGCCTGCTAACATATGAATGGTCTCTTTATTATAAACTGTTTATCTTTTTGAGATCAGAATACTAATAACTTGCAGATGACTTTGGGTACTTTTTTAGACTACTCTTTAACTACTTTCTAATCGTGCTTTACACAATACTATGTGCTAGAAGCAGAGAGTTAGAAAGAGCAAAACATTATAACTAGTCTTTAAAGTAGATTTTTCTCATTTTTATCATTTCTTAGACTTATCTTTAGCTACTTCCTAATCATGTCTTACACAATACTATGTGTTAGAGGCAGAGAGTTAGGAAGAGATAAACATTATCATTGGTCTTTTAAGTGATTTTCTTACCTTTTATTTGCAGCAGCATGAATGGTGTCTAATGCCATTAGAAAGTGGTTCTTTGCTTTCAGTTCATTTTAATTCATTTATTTCTTTCAAGTTTTCCTTTTCAGCAAGTAGTTAGAAACCACTAATCACACAGTTTCCGTCATCTAGAATTCACCTTACACACACCATCACTCATCTGTTTATAATTACATCACTCCATCTTAGGAAGATAAATTAACCATAAACAACACCCCCAAACGACAAAAAGCTTTAAGAGGTTGCTTAAGTACATATAGTACACCTTCACTTCATCAGCTTACAAGCCCCGGGTTGAAAATTAATGACATCAATTTAGGAACACTAAATTGACTAAACATTTTGGCGCCGTTGCCGGGGAAGTGAAATTAAGTAGCCATATTCTTAAAAAAAAAAAAACATAAAATTTCAAGGAAAGAAGTTGATAACCTATCAAAGTATGCTCTCCTCTTGCACTGCAAAGTGATCTGGAGGATCAGAAAAGAGAAAGTTATTGATTTGATAGTTTCTTAAGTATGCTCTCTTCTTGCACCTAGAGTGAACTGGAAGATCAGAAAAAGAACTATTAACTTGACTTGAAGAAAATAATAAAAAATGACATGCATAGAGCTAGAGATTCTAGAGGAAGGTTTTTAGCTAGAGCTCGAGGTTCAATTTTTACAAGTCCATCTGCTTCAAGGGATAGACAAGAGACACCTCGCTTATCTCCAACCAACACTCCTAGTCCTAGAATTCCTGGAATTCAAGAGCCAATAGTTGACTCTCCTACACCTTCTATTGAATTTGAACTAGGAAGAGACCCTTCCCTTTCTCCTACAGAAAGACCAATTGTAATTGAGGAAGTAGAATCATCTAAGGAAGAAGGAGAAATCTCTTCTCATTCACCTTTTGTAGAAGAACCAAAAGATTTTGAAATCCCTAGGAGAACCATCATGGAAGAAGTAGGTGGTAGAGGTAGAGGAGGAAGAGGAGGAAGAGGAGGAGGTAGAGGACAAAGTGACAAGGTATGCTAGGAAGTGTTAAGGCATGCTAGAGGCCAAGGAGACATGCCAAGATGTCATAGGTGCTTGGGTGTAACAACATGTGTCAAGGAGTGATAAGGAGTGCTAGGGAAACACAAGGGAGCACTAGGTAAAAATGCATGGAAATGAATGAATAAGAGTTTGTGACCAAGAGTGTCAGTGATCTCTAGGTGTGCTAAGGAGAGAGTGATAAGGTATACTATGTAGTGCCAAGTAATGCTAGAGTGTTAGGGCGGTAGGCCAAGATGTGTCAGGTGATAGGGTGAGCTAGGGACTGTTAGGGGTGTCAGGGAAACATAAGGAAACACTAGGTCAAAATGCATGGAAATGAACAAATAAGAGTGTGTGAGAGGGAGTTTTAATGAGTTCTAGGTGTGTTAAGGAGGGAGTGACAAGGTTATATGCTAATTAATGCCAAGTTATGCTAAACTACCAAGGCATGTCAGGAAGTGCCATGGTGTGCTAGGGAGTGTCAAAGCATGCCAAGGAATGTAGGGGATGTTAACGCATGCCACATAGTGCCAAGGCATTCTAATACATGCCAGGTGCTATGGCATGTCAAGATGTAAATTGTGTTTCTTAATTGTTTTAGACCACGGTTGGATGTGATGAGCCTTGTCTTCGTAACTTGATAAGTGGGATGAGTTGAGATTGTACATGAGTACCCTAATGTATTTCTTAGGTGAACAAGGCATATGTTGAATTTCCACGACTCATGAGAATCTAGGTTTGGCCTTAGAATCTTTTATGTGAACACACTCAAGTGCCACAACACATATACTATGCAGAACGGAATTTGCCATGAAAGAAAAAGAAATGGATTTAATGCATAGAGTTTAGGGTGTGCCACATCTTCATATGTTAATGATTATATACAATAGCCATTTATATGTCTGGTGTAAGACTCCTCTGGAGATTTCTATCCTCCAACAACATCTCTGTGGTAACAGGTGTATTGTCATAGATTGCTCCATCAAAACTAGAAACCAAAAGGGGTATCAACACCATAAACTATTACGAATATATTTCTCTAGCGGGTTGTCCAGATAAATCAAACCATAAGAAATCTCCTATACAAGAAAAATAGACAGACAATTGAACTTTTTTTCATATCTAAATTCCCATAAATATAAAATGTAAGTAATCTACAGGAAACTGATCCAACCATCCTTTGACATCACATCCGTTGTACCAAAGAAAGCCTTAACAATTGAAATTCAATAAACCAACAGATGATTATTCACAAACTGGGTGTTTATGATTTCAAGTACCCAATGAATTTACCAACCCCACCAGAATAGAGCATAGATTTCAATACTATCAAACCCTAGGTCTCAGTCTCGGAGATTTAGGGTGTCTTCATATACATAGTTATCACATCGCAAGTATCAATTTTTATTTTTTTTCCAATTAGCCAAAAAACAAAGAAAAGAGGTCGAAGAAACAAGGGCAAGGGAAATATGGAAATCTTACTATTGTGCATTAATGAAGACATCAAATCATCGGGAGAGTGTACAAGATGACAATCGAACATTTTGTCACCCCAGTGTACAAGATGATGTTTGAAGAGGATCCACATTGCATGTTAGAGGAGGCAATTGAGGCATTGTTAGGCATTGCATATTGATATGCCTCACTGTCTGGAAATTTCATCTGAATGTTCAGTGAGGAGAAGCCTTTGCATGTTCTACCCATGTTTTCCTTAGACATACTTGTCATGAAGGAAGTAGCATATCACATCTCAGCAAGATTGACTGCTAGATTGTAACGGAAGAAGAATGTACCTTGGCCTGCTCTTCGGTTTCAGATTGGGTTATATGAGATCCAGAGTATCAAGCAAGTGGATGTCGAAGAAGAACAGATGAAGAAGTACATGTTTGAGCTCTGAAGCTTCAATCCATATGACCCACATTTCATTGTGAAGGATCATTGCACGAGATTTAATTATGAAGGATCACTACATGAGAGTTCAGTTCAACAGGATCCATGGGGCATTTCATTAGGCCGAGGAGGACTCATGGAGGTATTTCTGCAATTCCTCCAGACCCAATGAATAGGTTGGCTTCGTTGTGCAGTGGTTAGTGAAGCAACATGAAACAACATCACGGAGAGTACCAATAGTAGAAGTAGAGGAGCAGATCCAAGCATATCTATGCGTGACAAAGCGAAGAGGAAGATTGTTGATCGCATCGAGGAGGAGCAAAGCTGCAAGTTTTGAGTAGACAAACTTGTAGAATAAACAACTATTGCTATTCAGGCAAAGAGGCAGCAGTGCGACAAGAAAATTGCATGAAGGCAGAGGGATAAGAAGAGAATGGAAGAAGCAGAGGAGGAGTTGCATGAGTTGAGGGAGAAACTGCAAAAAGAACGAGAGCTATGGAAACAATATAGGGAAGCACAACAACAACAGATACAGTAGGGGGTGCAACATGTGCAGACAGACGAAGAAGCTCCCATACAAGTAGTTGATTCATCTGAACAACTGGCATAAGGTGAATAGTGTGAACCATCGCAAGAGCGAGACATTGCTCATGAGATAGAACAAGCACTTCAACGATTGGATGCAGACATGGAGCAACAAGAGTTGGAACAGGACACCAACCTCATGCCTCACCACAAAGAGGTCGACTCACCCACTTCAATGCATACAGATGATGAGAAAGTGTCAAATGACCAAGGAGGCACTGAGATCCTTGGTCGTCAACAGGAAGGAGAGATGCACAACATCTCTTTTGATGAATCTCATCATAGAGTTGTGTAGTCTCACAGAGTACCAAATCTGGAGGATCGTACATATCCTGCGAAAGTTGACAAGTGAGTGAACGTGAATGATGTGCACAAGTATCTAGTTTCCTTGGCCGATGCAACCATAGTGTATGCCAAAGCCACTAGCTCAAGTGTTCAATTTCTGATAGTTGAGAATGAGCGATGGTGAAGGAACTATAGGTGGCCAAGCAAGGAGGAGACTTGGTGACAATGTCCACCTGAGCTAAACTGAAGAAGGCAATATTAGATGAAGTATTATCCCTTGACACAGTTATGCGAGCATTGTACTTCAATTTTGGTATTGTGCACAAGGTAGTCGTCCATCTCAATTGATGGCAGCAGAGATGTGCTAGAAGAGCATGCATCTTGACGAACGTGCATGATGTTGTTGACAACATGCAAACATGGATGATGAAGTGCAAGGGAGCCCCACTTCACTTGCCAAAGATGATGAGGGCCAATGCGGTCGAGTTGCAAGCACGTATCCTGAGTCGTATGCATAACTATGAGGACCTCCCACAACTCATCACTATCATACAGGCTTCCCATGCACGAGTATTCAAGAGCATGGATGTTTTGGTGCACACACATGCGATCCCATCACTTGTGACTCTCACCTAGGTGAAGACCAAGAAGCAGGTCTAACTAGAGATTGACTTGTACTTCAATGAGTTGATGCACATTTCCACCAACCTAGATGTTATGGAGGCAAGGTTAAGGGTTTAGACAAATGTCACAGTGGAACACACAGACATTATCAGGGATTATAGATCTTGGCATCAATATGTTATTGTTGATCAGCATGAGGATGTCGAGTAGTTGGACTTCTATAGTTGTGTAAGTCAAAATGATGTCTAGTTTAGCTTACTCAAGCCATTTTTGTTCACATGGGTACATGTGCATTGTAAGGTTAAGTCATGTCAAGTGTAAGTCAAGTGTCAATAGTGGATGTAAAAGTCATAGAGTAGGTGAAGATTCATGAGGGTAGTTGAATGGTCATAAAGGGGAATGTCAAGGGTCACCCCACCCTTTGCTATAAATAGTCTCTCATAACTCATTGTATAGGCTTTTGGTCAGCCAAGCTCCCGATAAGGCTATCTTGGAAAGAGCTTGGATAGTATTGTAACGTGCCTTAGCTTCTCCACTGCACGGGGCTAGTTCATCTCTTTGGAGGAGTAGGCAGATGTGGCTATAACGTTCCAGTGTTGGGGCTAGCAGGTTTACATGGACGTATTGTATGATTGGAACTTATGCTTCTTTATATAATAAGAGCCAACACATTTTCATGCATATGTTTTTATTGTAGTTGAATTGTTCCGGTTGTTTTAGTGATGTATATTGTTTAACTTATGTAGTTGTGTATGAACTACTTTGTATGCAATTATATGAATCTTGTTGCAGATGTGTTTTTGGTTTAACCATCACTTTGGATTGTCGGCTGACCTGATTTCCAGCTTGTGATGCATATTCTCTCGTGTGTTCCCTTCCCAACTGAGTATTGTTACAGTTTGCCAAGGGGCGCACTCATCCCACCCCACCTGTGTTAAAACCTCTCATGCACCTTCCTTGACTCATTGCAGCGGTCACACCCTAGCTACTAAAAGAGTTACCTTACTTGCCTCTGTGTGACATCAGTGGTCAAGGCATTGCTTTACAACCCACTGCTGGGATTCCTACACCAAACGATCTGAGGTCTAATTGGGACTTCTTACCGGGGAGATCCCCTTGACATGTTGGTGGGTCCAACACCATCAACAAATTCCTTTGTCGAAAAGAGAGTAGAAAACCCTCCTTGGCACACAGTTACATCCCTTATTTGATAGGAAATTTTCCACTTGATTCTAATCTCTATAGACATTATTAGAGGCCAGCCTTTGAAAGGTATTCATCAAATATCTTATGCATTGCATCCAAAAAGTAAGGGAAGGTGGTCCAAATTTTTTTCTCAATTGTACCCAATCTAGGATCATCTTGGAATCTCCAAACATAGGTAAATCTTCAATTGCAACCCAGTTAGCACATAGAAGAGCCCCCAAGAGTATGATTAACTCAACTCTATTATTTGACCCTATGCCCCTATACTAATTGAAATGGAAGGTGTTGTCTAGCTTCAAAGCCAAATGTGTCCCACTTCCACAAACCCCATTGGTGGATGCTCCATAAAAAAAAAATATAAAGTATGACCATAGCTCCACGAGTCAAAAATGTCTTCTAGGTTTTTTCTCCTTCATTGGCCATATCTCCATAAAATATGCAAAAGCTTTAAATCTTTAAAAATATTCTCATTCTTGCTTCTCCATATGCCCCACAAAATATAGAAAGGCAAGGAACGATATGTCTTGAAACCTTCAAACCATTGAGTGAGACATCTCTAAATGGAAACCATGTTCTAGATTACATGCATTTTAAGCGTTTGAAGAATTTCACTCCATACCGAGATCGCAAAAGGACATGTTAGAAATAGACGTTCCATGTCTTCTAAATCTTCTTTACATAAAGAGCATCTTCCAAGATCTTGAAAGCCCCTTTTATGGATATTATCCCAAGTTAGAATATTATTGTGGACCACCAGCCACATAAAACATTTTAATTTGAGAGGTATGTCCCATATCCATGTGTTATGAAACTAAAAAGAATTATCATTCAAGCCATGTCTATGAGAAATATGTTTATAAATCTCTTTAACCGAGATCTGCTCATTATACATAACACCTTCCCATTTTATCTTTTCTTTCTTCTAAGTGAGTTTTAAACCTATTAGACTTAACTGAGTTGTGAAACGTGCCCATTCCACAAATAGGTCCTCTGGAAATCCAAGTTCAAATGCAGTAAGCCAATAACTTGTAACATAAGAATATCCTCAATCACAAGAGATTTAGTTCATAAAGTAAAGCCTTTTCTTATGTAAATGCTCAAGGATGCGAATAGAAAGAGTATGTATTCCCTCCACTCCTTTGCTATCATCTAGTCCTATTGTTATCCTATTCCCCCTTCCAACCCCCCATCTCATATTCCGTAGTAGCCAATATTTGCTTCTCATCATGCTTCTCCATATAAACGATGTCACCTTCTTCTTTGGAGCCACCTATTGAATCCATTCCTTAAGTTGTCTATTTTTTAGATATTTCTCTTTAATAACCTATTACCAAATACCTTTTCCCTCGAAGGTTTTCCATAATTTCTTGACAATTAAAGCCTTACTAAAACATTATGTGTCCTTTATACCCCACCCTCAATCATTCTCATGTCTCGCAAGTACCTCTAAATAGACCAAAATTATCTTATTTGTGGATTTAGGCCTAGCCCAAAGGCAACTAACTATAATAGCATCAATTCTTTTGATCTAAAGATACTGTGGGGGGAAGATACTGAGGTTTGAGCCCTCTAATTGCAATGAAATCACCTCCTCCCCATTTTTCATGAAATGATTTGAAGATGTCAATTGTTTAGGGTTTTGTCAAAGAGTGCAAGAAGTAGGTTACCATGAGCATCTGACAGGTATATTTTCCCTCACCTTGAAGGATTTCAAGATCACCATTGCAGGGATCGATTTCATGTTTTCAGTGGATGCCATCTCTCAAGCTATAGGCATACCAAACCATGTTGAAAATTGGTTCAAAGGCATGAACCTAGACCTAGAAGAGTACAAACCCTACTTGAAATCACAATACAAAGGAGGTCACTCACATGTTTTCCCATTCAGATACTTGTTGGAGAGATATGCATCATTGATGAAGGTTGTCATGAAGTTCTTAAAATGTGAGGGGATATTTTCTAGGCTATATCAATACCACATAAGACTGCTCATGCACTTTATAGCTCCCAGGTCTCTAAATTTGTCCAGCTACTTGTATACAAGCCTAACCAAAATGTATTAAAGGGTTCAATTGAAAGGAAAAGTGCATTATCCCAACCTCTTTCACCACAGACTAATAAAGGTTATAGTACTCCATCAGTTGAAAGAGAAGAACATGACATGGGACACCTTCATTGAGGTAGCCTTGAAAATGCATATAACCACTTCACCAAGCCAACACCAAACCATGTTATTACAACCCATGGAGGTGGGATCATCAAGAAAACATGATGAGCCTAAATTTTCCAAAACCCACTTGAGCCTATCTATCTAGCCTAAAAGCCTTTACATTCCAGTCATCTCTTGGCTTTGATTTCATAGAGAGAGCCCACTCTGGTTTGGTAGGGCTAGCTGCCAAACTAAAATATTGGTCTGTGGTTGCCTCCATCGATCTCCTCATCAGCCTGGGACATTGTGGAGGATAACAGAGGGCATGACAACTAGGGAGTTCTGAGGTGTTCTAGTGAATGTAAGGTTCCCGAGTCATGGAAAAATGTAATGCTAGTTGTGAGGTCATGACTGCCAAGGTGTGTTAGGGAATGCTAGGGCATGCTAACATGTGCCAGATAGTATGAAGACATGTCAAACAAGCTAAGATGTGCCAAGTGCTAAGGCATTCCAAGATGTACAAGGGTGTGACAATGCATGCCAAGGACTGTCAAGGCAATAGAAGGGAGGAACAAGTTAAACTACAAGGAAATGAGCACATAATAGGGTTAATAAGTCATCAATTTACCTTTTCCATGAGGGGCATGCTAGGCACACCAACATTAGGTGCCAATAGGTGCCAAGTGCCAAGTGTCAATGCATTCTAAGTGCCAAATCTTCATATGTTTCTTCTCATCTAGTTTCCAATAGTTGATCTCAAATAACTTTAATATTAAACCATGCCAAAGCATACCAAGTCATCTCAACGCATGCCAAACATGCTTATAAGACTTGCCAAGTGCCAATGTGCATTAGGGAGTGTGATGCATGCTAGGAAGTGGCAGAGCATATCAAAGATTGTTAAGGCGTGCTATAGAGTGCCAACGCATGATGAGGAGTGTTAGGGAGTACTAGAAAAACACAAGGGAGCACTAGGTCAAAATCCATGGAAGTGAATGAATATGAGGGTGTGTTGGGGAGTGTTAATGAGTGCTAGTTGTCATGTCAAGGAGGAAGTGAAAAGGTATGTTAGGCATGGGTAAGGCATTCCAGGGAATATCATGGAATTTCAAGAAGTGCTGGATTGCGCTAGGTAGTTCTAGGGTATGCTAACATGTGCCAAATAGTGTCGAGGCATGCCAGGTGCTAAGACATGCTAGGATGTGTAGGGTTCCAGAGTATACCAATATGTGTCAAGGAATTTCAAGAAAACAAAATGAATAACGAAGCTAAAATACAAGGAAATGAACACATAAGAGGGTTAATAAGTCGAGACTTTACCTTTTTCAAAAGGGGCATGCTAGGCACACTAATAATATGTTTGAATACATGCCAAGTGCTAATGTTTGTCAATGCAATATTATCCCAAGGTGTTCTAGGGAATTCTAGGGACTACATGGCATGCCAACACATGATAAGGGAGTGCTATGCTATGCTACGACACGCCAACATGTGCTTCGGTGTCCTACTCATGGCAAGATGTTCTAGGTACAAAGGTGTTCCAGGTACAAAGATGTTTCAGGTGCAAAGATGTTCCAAGACATGTGAGGTGCCAAGGAATGTTAGTGTACTATTCCGAAGCATGTTAAGGTGTGTCATGAGTGTTGAGGAGTGCTCGGTCTCTCTCATTGATAGAATTGAAAGAGATTGATTATGTATTAAATAATATAGTTCCTACACACACTAGTGGAACTTTATTTAAAAGAAATTTGCGTGATAATAAGCCTAATACAGATGAATCAATGTGTTGACTCATAGGAAAACTATATTCTTATGACTTGAGGGAAATGATACACACTAATTACTTCTTAACAAATTGACTGACTATTATAACCACTATGACCTTGGACACATAATGAAAAATACTCCACAACAATGGTCTTAAAACGTTATATTTTGACAAAAAATATAGTAACAGGTACATAACGTCATCAAAAACTCATTGGAATGATCAAAGATAACGAACATTTTTTTACCGTCACCAAAAGTAACCAAAAAGAGAATTGGTGAGGGTCAATAAAAGATCATCACTAGAAGTGTCACAAAAGAGAGAATTAGTGATGGGCCTTTAACGACCCTCACCAAAAGCATCACAAAAGAGAGAACTAGTGACCGACCTTTAACGACCCTCACCAAAAGTGTCATTGAAAATGGCTTTGGTGACAAACCTTAAAGGACCATCACTATATACACTTACAACAATGTTTTTTAAAGACCGTCACCATATGCGACATTGGTGATGAACCTTACAGGTCTGTCACAGGCATGAAGCGTCATCAAAAAATCATTGGAATGATCAATGATGATGAAAATTTATTAATCATCACCAAAATGAACCCAAAAAATCATTAGTGATGGTCAATATAAGATCGTCACTAGAAGTGTCACCAAAGAGAGAATTAGTGATGGGCCTTTAACGACCCTCACCAAAAGTGTCCCCAAAGAGAGAATTAGTGACGGACCTTTAACGACCCTCACCAAAAGTGTCATTGAAAATGGCTTTAGTGACAAACCTTAAAGGACCATCACTATATACACTTACAACAATGCTCTTTTAAATACCGTCACCATATGTGACATTGGTGACCTTAAAGGTCCATCACAGGCATGACCCTCACCAATGACCTATTTTCTTGTAGTGATTACATGTGTATTTTACTTCTGTTCATTGCATGTGATTATGTTATGTTGAATACTGGGTTTATGTTTTAATGCTACTCTGATAAGTGAATCTATATCTTTCTCTGTTTTATATGACCGCAATTAGAGATATCTATTTCTATGAAACTAACCGCAATGCAGGTTAAAGTAACCAATACTTAAGCAAATCTGGGTAGATAGAGAGGTAAGAGTAATTACAGAGGCGTGTAAGTGCCTGATATATCTATTTAGGGTCCGCAAAGGATGATTATAAGCTTTCGCGGATGCTTCAAGGACGAATAAGGGAAATACTTTGATAAGGCCTAAAAGGCTTATCAATCTGCGTGAAGTAAGGTTAGGGCATATAACCAACATCACAACCATCTCAGGGTGTAGAAACTTGGTTACTACATCCCCCAATACTGCTTTGGGTGAGACTTTAGTCCACGCTCTGCGGATTGATACCAAAAGTGCCAATAGTGTATGGATTTTCTTGTCTAATTAACGTTGAACCTGGGTCAGGGCCCATCAAGCCAACAATGGAGCGTGTAGGGGGAGTACTATTGCCAAAAGGTCGGGTTGTGGCGTATGAATCTCAGAAGTTCAAGGAGCATGAAAAAAGTACTTAGCTTATGATTTAGAGTTAACAACAGTAATATAGACCGTAAAAATGTCGCGACACTATCTTCTTGGGACAAGATTCATACTAATGACAGATCACAATAGCCTAACAAATTATTTTAAAAACCCTACTCTCAATGCTCGACAAGCCCATTGAATTACTTTCCTAAGTGAATTTGAGTTGGAATTAAGAATTTGAAAGGAAACTAGAACCAGGTAGCTAACATTTTGAGTAGAAAATTGGATTTTGTGTTTGAAATTTCAGTTAGTGAAGCTAAAACTTCTTTCAAGGAACATATTAAGGAGGCCGCTTCGAGGGATAGAGAGTATCAACTTTTATGGAAGCAAGAAAGGAAACCAAATAGTAGTGAATGCCATCTTGGATATGGGATAAATAAGGAACAATTGTTAAGTTAATGGAACATAATGTATGTTCCTAACTAGACAAACAATAAACAATTAATTCTTGAAGAATATAAAAAACAAAATCCCTTATGCTGCTCACCCAGGATACTAGAAATTAATTGATGCCTTGAGGAAGGAATATTTCTGGCCATATATGAAGAAAGAGGTTAATTATACTTTTCTAAATGTTTGGAATGCCAACAGGTGAAGGCAAAACACCAACATCCGGCTGGATTGCTATACCAATTACCTATTCCCAAGTGTAAATGGGAGACTATTACTTTGGATTTTATTACGGGTCTACCTAAAACAAAAAGTAAAAATGACTCTATAATGGTAGTGGTTGATAAATTGTGTAAGTTTTCTCATTTCATTCTAGTACAATATACCTACAAAATAGTTCAAATTGCTAACATATTTATGAAATATATTTTCAAGTTGCATGGGCTACGAAAGGTGGTAATTTCATATAGAGATTTGAAATTTACATTTTCCTTTTGGAAAGATTTATTCAATGGGTTAGGTACTCAGGTACAGCTTAGTACTGCATACCACCCTCAAACAGACGGGAAGACCGAAAGAGTGCATCAGGTGATCGAGGATATTTTAAGAATGCATGTAATGCAACAACCAGCTAAGTGGGAGGACTATATTCACTTGGTAGAATTTGCTTACAATAATAACTATCATACCTATCTAAAGATGAGTCTGTTTTAGGTATTATATGGGAACATGTGCATAACACATGTTAATTGGAGTGGTCTAGAAGATAAGTTTATGTTGGGACCTGACTTACTGAAGGAAATGGAAGAGGCAGTAAGGAAAGTGAGGGGAAACTTAAAATCTGCTTGAGATAGACAAAACATGTATGTAGATACAAAGTGAAGTTATCAAGAATTTCAAGTAGGGAATCAAATATATGTGAGGGTCAATCCTAAGAAGAGGACTCTATGTTGGGGAGGTTGTGCCAAATTTCCCCCCTAGTTTTGTGGCCCATTTTAGATTTTAGTTCGGGTTGGGCATGTGGCATAACAATTAGCCCTGCCTAGCCACATATGTGTTCATAATGAATTTCATGCCTTGTTACTGAAAAAATACATATATGATCCTAGACATGTCAATGATCTGAAAAACATACAGGTAAGAATTGCAAATGTGTATATGTATAAATATTAGATTATGTTAATAAAATAGACTAATAATGATTGTTAACGGTGAATGTACAGGTATAACTAGATGGATAATTCCTGGTCGAAGCTCTGCATATACTCAATCAAAGAGAAGTAACGCTATGGAAGCAAACTATCACCCAGGTTAAATTGAAGTGGAAGCACTTTAGTTCAGAAGAGGTTACCTGGGAAGATGAGAAATTTATGGAGAAAGCATACCCAAGCCTGTTCTAAGGCCGTGACAAAATTGGGACAATGTTTTTCTCGAGGAGGGGAAGATGACACATCCCTTGGTAACTTGTAAATATTTTCTTTTTATTGTGGTTAAAGACATTATATTACCTTGCAGACCATGTAAAGGTATAATGTTAAGTAGGAAATATTTGTTTATATCATGGAAATTGAATTTTTACGCAAGAAGGAACCACATGAAGAGGAAGGTTAAATGAAACCACCTGTGAGGGTAGTTGGACAGTTATGGGTTATGAGGTTACCTGCCTTTGAAGGATAAGGTTAAAATGAAAGAAGGAAAAACTGAGAGGGTTAATGAACGTGAGGTCGTCTGAAGTGGAAGAATCGCAAAAGTTGAAAAGACTGTTTTATGAGACCTATTTCTCTTTTTCCTACAAGTTGGACTGAGGAATATTCTTGAATGCAAATTGTCCTTGACTAAGTCTGGTTGGGAACAGATAGTCGCAGGGAGAAGTTTTGTTTAGTGTTTTCCTAAAAATTACCCTACATGTAAGGTTAGCTCAAGGGGAGATGCAGTCTCCAGACTGATCTCATTGGCAGGTAGGAAACCTCTTCTTCATGTGGATGTGACCTCTTGTGAAAGCAGATTTGCGTAACTCAGAGAATATGTACTGGTATGCAATGTTGTTTTGAATGTTGCTAGTAGATAAAAATAGAAAATGGTGTGTACCGTACATGCTATTTTAAATGCTTATAGTAGACAAAAAGAGGAAAAATAAATGTGTACTGTACATGCTATTTTTTTTCTAAATTGGTCTAGTTCTTTATTGATACAAAAATGTTATTATAGAGAGGCAGATGCCTCGAGAGTTCTAGCCATGGAGTTGGCATTCTTACAAAAAACACTTGACGTACTTACTAGAGAACCTGCGTATTGACTTACATTGGATTTGTAGTATCTGAAAACATTAGATTCTGAATCACGACAGTAACCAAAACTGACCCATACAGTGACCAAAAAATGACCCTAACAGTGACCAGGACTGACCTATAAACAACTAGCTCTTGGACAGATTCCAACATAAACATAAACATATACAGACACCAACATATAAGAGAATGCCGCCCTCATAGTGGAGACCGACATATAGAGATGACAGAGACCTGATTCAGCGAGCTTACAAGCATGAAAAACTATGTATCCAGAGGGGGTTGAACTTCTATCTTCAACAATTGACCAAAAACCAAAGGCGTAGATTCATTCAATCTTCATCCGAGGTTGATGGCTATTCTTCTACAATTTGGCACCCAAATTGGTCTGTATCTTTGGATTCAGAAGGATGGGCTGCAGAACTAGAAGGGTCACCTCCCGCTGGTGCGTTTGGGTCAGCATTTGCGTTTGAATTCAGATTTGGAAAGCCGCCTAAATCTCGTCGTTGGGAAACGTTCTGGACTACCCTCCGATGTTCCATAGGAGCCCTAGGATTAACCTACCCCGAACCCACAGCATCCTCAAACATCTCGACTGTAACTGAAACAATGAAGGATGAGTTTCCAAGGGAGCAGGGAATGCAGAATCGAGCTGTATGCGAGTGAGAATGATGTGAACATTCTTCTGCTATGACTTGCCCTCTACCCCTGCCCCTGCCACTTCTTGTAGTAGGATATCTGTTGCAGTAGAGCTCTGAAGCGTCAGACGAGGGGTTTGATGTGGTAGAGGAAGGCCGATGGGAGGCTTGGCCACGAGAACTGCCCCGTCTGCACCCCATTCTGGGTCATTCTCTTAGCATTTTGTGAAGAGCGGGACTAACAAACAGAGAGGGAATGGCAAGGAGACAACTGAGGGGTAAGCACCCCAAATGTAATGAAGACTGAGCGCGTTGATAACTGTCAACACCATGAACCAGAGCCGAAGGGAAGCAGGGGATGGGGTTAGCACTTGAGGAATAGCAAGGAACTGCCCCCTCGTTGAACCTGAAAGTGCACATAGGAGAAACAGGAATGAGGACCAGACCAGGCGCCATCTTAGATAAATCTTGTTCAAGGGAGAGAAACATTAATGCTGCAATTAATAGGATTGTGCGAAACCATGTCTCCGTCCTCCTACAAATACATCTGGTGATTGTGAGTGGCCTCTCGCCCACCCTCCACACCACCTTCGCACCCTTGAACTGACTATTCACCCGCATCCGGGATAGAATAGTAATGTTGCACCAAAGAAGTGCACTCATGTTTGAGTTGTGCATCATCTGAGTCATAAAGAGGGCCTGAGAAGAATGGGAGCAGCTGGTTGACCCCCTAATTGGCCAATCTGTCTACTACTTTGTTAGCAGTGCGCCTTATATGCTTGAAGGTGATGCTCCAGGGGGTCCTGAGCCATTCTTCAATTTGTTTTAATCTACTGAGCAACCTCCAGCTTGAGGCAATCTTAGCTACCGAGGTGCCTGTTTAAATCCTTGTGGTTGTTGTTATTAGGATAAGAGAGTCCCCTTCTACCTCAAGAGGGAAAAAATTTTCCTGTTCTGCTATGCAAATACCTTTCCATAATCCTTCCAATTCAGCAACGTTGTTGGCATCTTTGCCAATTGTTCCATGATATATATGCAATATTGTGCCCATTTCATTCCTGAAGGCACCGCCATAGCCAACCGGCCCAGGATTGCCCTTGGTAGCCCCATCAAAGTTCAATTTGTAAGAGTTGGAAGCAGGAGGGGACCAAATGAGGGGAGAGGCGGAACTGGTTGGGGGTCTGGACTTGATTTGAGCCAAAACGGTGAGGTCCATGTTCCAAGCTTTCATAATGAGGCGTTCCTGAGGAGAGTCTAGCAGGTTCAAGTCTTTCAAATGTCTTATAGCAAGAGTTTCTTGGAGATTTTGCTTGAGAAGAAGCCACAGAGTGTCAATTGGCCTGCTGATGTTGTTGAAGACTCTGTTGTTTCTATCCTTCCATAAGATCCAGTAAATAAAGCCCAGGAGGAGGTTCCACATTGAATTGAGAGGAAGGCTTTGGAAAGGTTGCTTTGGCCATTTTCTAATGGTGTCTGTAATATCTCCCAGTCGTCTGCCCGATCTTATGTTGCATTGGTCAATTCTCTCCCATAATTGATTTGCTAGAGGACAAGTATCCATGAGATGCAGGATGGTTTCAGAGTTGAGATTACAGTTGGGGCATCTAAAAGGTCCAATGAATCCTTATTTTTGCAAATTGTCCCATGTGAGGATTCGCCTCTTGCTCAAAATCCATAGAAAAGTGGAGACCTTAGGCCAAATTCCTGGTTGCCAAACCTAGTCCCAAAGCTGATCCTTGTTTGCCTGCGAGGGTGGATAGCGAAGTTGGTATACCTCCTTGGCAGTAAAAATTCCTTTTGGCATGTGTCCCCATCACAGCTTGTCCTTTTGATATGAGTATTTAATCCTTCTGTGTTTTAACTCCTGAATGATCTCTGTGTAAGTTCCCCTTGCCAATTTGCCTGCCAGGTGCTAGCTGATTTCTAGAGTTGAAAGTCTTGGGGCGTTTGCTGCTACCAGAACTAGTGAACATGGATTTGATCAGCTTGCTACATAGAAGCTTGCCAAATGGGCTTATGGAAGAGTGAGGCTAGTTTTAGGAGCTGTTGCCATGAGTCCTCCGAAAATCTAGTTGTTGTGCCCGAATGAATTTCCCAAAAACTATTCTCTTGGATAAAGGCGTTGTGGAGCTTGGCGACATTCCAAATAAAAGAGCCTGGAGTTGTGGTACTGATTCTGATAAGGTCATCCCATTGACTGCCTGGAGCATATTTTTCTTGCCATAGCCGTGCCCAAGGTATATGTGGTTTGGTGATCTAGTTCCACCAGACGCGGGCTCCCATTGTATTGTTGCTTTGAAGGGGATCCCTCAATCCTAACCCACCGGCTGATCTCGGCTGACAGACCTCATTCCAATTGACAAGAGCCCATTTTCTATTGAGACCAGAGGATCCCCAAAGAAAATTTCTGTGTAGATTGCGAATGATCTTGAGAACCCATTTGGGCGCTGCCAAAATAGAGAAGAGATAAAGAGGCATAGCCTAGAGAACTGATTTGATCAGGATGAGTCTACCAGCAATATTGAGCGAACGGAAAGTCCAGGAAGAGAGTCTGGATTCCAACTTGTCAAGGAGGGTTCTCCAGGAGGCGTGTTTTATGGCTGAGTCCAACAAAGGAGCTCCCAAGTATTTCGAGGGAAGCACGGCTATAGAGAACCCCAGAATCCTGGCAATGTTCCTCTGAGTGATGGAAGGGGTATGAAAAAAGAAAAGCTGGGATTTGGAGGCATTGGTGGAGGTCCGAGAGGCTTCAGAGAAGAGAGTAAGCAGGGTCTTGAAGGTGGAAGCCTCTTGAGCAGATGGGTGGTTGAAAATCATAGTATCATCTACAAATTGTTGGTGGGATAAGGGTTGAACACCATGGAGAGAAATGCCATTTAGGGTGTGAGAGGAGATGGCAGAATGAAGCAGGCGACTAAGGCCTTCGGCCATGAGAACAAAAAGGAAAGGGGAAAGGGGATCCCCTTGACAGATACCGTGGGATGGACGGAAGGGCGCGGAGGGTGAACCATTGAGCAGGATCGAAAAACAGGGAGAAGAGATGAGATTCATGATCCACCTTGTCCAAGTTGCATTGAAGCCAAATGCCAATAACATCTGATGGATATAGTTCCAGCTAACTTTATCAAAAGCTTTGGAGAGATCTAGCTTAAGAATCATACCTGGATTTTTTAGAAGCTTCAGAGAGTGGATCACTTCATTGGAAAGAATGAAGCCATCCATTATCTGTCGCCCTTCTACATATCCAATCTGATCTGGCGAAGATGTTTGAACCTATTCGCCGGTACTTTGGATATGAGTTTGTAGATGACATTGCACAATGCAATTGGCCTGTATTTGTTGGGCGTGTTAGGTTCATCCCCTTTAGGAATTAGCGCTAAAAATGTAGCGTTGAGGGAGGGGAGAATCTAGTGCATGGATCTTGATTCCTCTACTAATTCCCAAACCTCTGTGTTGATGAGCTCCCAAAACTCATGAAAGAAGTTGGTGGTGAAGCCATCAGGACTAGGTGCCTTGCCATCCTTAAGTTGGGCCATAGCATCTTCCACTTCCTGCATTGAGATGGGTTGGAGTAGCTTATTGTTGTGGTCCTCCATTATAATTTTAGGGATGTGTGGCATGATTGAACGAATGGCTTGTTCTCTACTCCCTGGTTGTTCCCTGAGAATTCCCTGAAAGTGCTCTTTGAATTCATGTTCCATATCTCCATGCGCTTCTAATCTCTCCCCTTGACGATTGTTAATGAAGGCGATATTATTGTGCATTCTTCTTTGGATGGTAGATCTATGGAAAAATTTTGTATTTTTCTCCCCTTCCTTAAGCCACCGGATTTTGGACTTTTGCCGCCACAGGATTTCTTCTTGCTGCCTGCATGCTTCAATTTCGGTCAAGAGCATCTACTCCTGTTGCGCATGATCTTCTTTCCTCCCCTCCAAGATGATGTTCTGTTGGAGTGAGCACATTTGTTGCTCTAGCTTTTTTCGATGCTCAAAGATATTGCCAAACTAAGTTCGATTCCAGCTTTTGAGAACTTGTTTGAGGTTTTATAATTTTTGTTGGAACTGGAACATCTTGGCTCCTTCAAGGGGGATAAAGGATTTCCAAGACTCATTAACCATTGCATTTAAATTAGGATGTGAGAGCCAAAAGGCTTCAAATTGAAAAGGTCTATTGCACTTTGTACCTGGACATGCCCACTGTAACATAATGGGCCAGTGATCGGATCCCACTTGAGGCATGATGGAGGCATGAAAGTCCCCACCCAGGTGTATGGCATTATCCAAGGTGAGGAAAAAATCCATCCTGGAAGCAATATGCTGAGGTCCCCTCTGTTTATTGGTCCAGGTATATATACCATTTGAAGTTTGAATGTCCATTAATTGATTTCTTTGAATGAAATCTTTGAAACCAATACTGTTGCCTTCTAGCTTCGATCTGCCACCTGTTTTCTCCTCCAAATCCGTTATGATGTTGAAGTCGCCACCACCAATCCATAGGGGAAACTGCCTATTTGAATTGAGATCTGTAAGTGTATCCAATAGATCCAATTTTTGTTGTAAATTTTGTGGAAAATATACATTGGAGAGATGACCGCGAATGTTGGTCTCGATGAGATGGAAGGTTGCTTGGATGAGGAAATGAGAGGCATGAAATTCTTGAAGGGAGAGTACATGCGGGTTCCACAAGATTTCCATCCCTCCAGAAGCACCTGAAGCATCCACTGAGACTGAGCGACATCCTAACCAGACCTTATTAAGAATCCTTTCTATAACAGTGCTGTTACTTTTTGTTTCTTGAAAAAAAACTAATGTGGGTTTTTCTTACTGGATCAAGTTTTTTAACACTCTGTGTTTTGAGGGGCTATTAAGCCCTCTCACGTTCCAAGGAATGAGGTTCATGAGGAACAATGGGGTTGAGATTTGTAGAACTTTGTCAGCTTGGGGAATCTCCCAGATTCCACTAGCATTTCTCCAATGATAATGGTCCTTTGCAAATCCGTTTTGTGCCCTATTTTTTTCATTTCTTTCAAGATTTTCTTTCCATCCCATGGACTTCCAGCTTGGATACCTAGACATTTATCATGCTGAGCTCTGGTTAGAACTCCTTCCAGCTTTTCGATTTCCTGGGGGGTATTGTATTGTATTCTTTCTGTTTGCATGTTGTTTCTAGTTTGAGAATGTCCAATCCTTCCAGGCTTATGCTCTCTGGATCCTCATCCATATTTGTCAGAGTGTTCTGATCTTCCTCTATAGTATTATCTTGAATACTGAGGGCTAGAGAAACATCTAGCTCCATTGTAGAAGACTACAGGGCGATCTCTGGAACAATTTTCTCAGATGAGGTCGGGTGGGGAAGGCTAGAGAGAGCAAAGGCTGAGGATGGGAGAGAAGCTTTTGGAATCAGTGTGGATGAGGAGGGAGAGGGATTCACTGGAGGATCTGCATGTTGATCCTCTGTAGTGTCTTGAGAGGTAAGAATGATAAATCTGTTTTGGGTATCAGGTTTTTTGGAGCTTTCTGGGGCTGCGGGAGTTTTCTTTGCATGCCGTCGGTGATTAGGGACTTTAGTAAATCCTTCAGAGTCTTTGTTGGTATCATTAACTGGAGTTTTGGGCTAAAGATTCAGTCAACAATCCCTGAAAAGGTGGCTATGTTCATGGCATTTTCGGCAACAAAAAGGAATATGCTCGTAATCTATTGTTTGGATCCATTCATAATCATCATGAAATAGAATTACCGAATCCATGAGTTCTTTTGCCAGATGCATGTGTACATAGATCCTGGCATAGGATGTGTATCTTCGAAATTTGGTCTCCTCAGCAATTTTGATGAAGGTTCCCAGGTGGTTTCTAATGGCCTTTAAGATATCCTCATTCCAGTATTCTGAGGGAAGTGAATACATACGTATCCAAACCGGAGCCCAGTTGAAGTCTTCTTTGTCCAGATTGAACCTAGCTTTCGAGTTGTGGAGGTACAAGCCTGTTGAGTTGAAGAAGTACGGTCCTCCTTCGAAAATGTGAGTTTTTTCTTCCAGACAAGTGAAGATAGCAGTGAAGAAACCTTTAGATCCAAGCTGCAGGGTGACTTGTCCTCTAGGCTTCCATTTGGAGGTGATCCATCCATACAGGGCCTTTTTAGTTGGCCAGAAACCAAGGAACATGCCTATGAGTGCATGGTCACTCATATATTGGATTTCTCTATTAATCTGCTCACTAGGAAGATCGATTTTGATTCTCTCTGCAGATCTGGGAATGCATGTTGCAGAGGACGCTTTTGGCTTTGATGAGGAGGTGTTCGTGTTGGTACTTTTGTCTTTTGCTGCTGCATGGACTCCATCAGAAATTCCTTCACTATCAGTGAGGGGATCTATGTGGAGAGCGTCATTAGGAATGGGACCAGAACCATTGGCATCCTTACTGATTGCAGGAATATCAGCGTGAGGACCTGATATGGGAGGGGGGTCAGAGCCCACCCCTATAAAGGGCAGGGCCATCTGCAGAGGATCAGTGGTGTGTATTTGCTGAGTAGCTGGGTACTGTACATGCTATTTTAAATATTATTAGTAGATTGAATTAAGTGTGATGTAAATGCTCTCTTGAGCTCCATTCACTAAATGGTGAACACCTTAAAAGAATGAGTATACTTAACCCTTTTTTTTCTTATGATCGTTGATGAACTCTATACCCACATTATGGGTGGGTTTAGATAGTTTTTGTTGTAGGTATAAGCAATGAATAAATTCTATAAGGAATTTGGCCAAGGGTTTACTGTTAGAAACTAGACAAGATCTCAAGCCAGAAATGGCTGAAATGGGAACAAACTTAATCATGTCTAGCAAGTTTTGAGAAAAGGGTAATCTCAAGGAGAATTTTGCTCATAGCTTACATATAAAAACCCATGTGGAAAAATAGAAGAACTGGGAGTTAGAGGGTTATTTCTTGGGCCTAAACATCTTCTAGAAGCCCAAGAACAATCCCTCAAGCTACCCAGTATCATTGTAGTTACAAAAAAAAGTAAAACCTTAATATTTATCATTATGCACTTAGACTAAAGAAGCAAATAAACCAAATAGAATCATTTTAACAGCGAATGTAAAATGGTTCGAAGTTGGTATCACGATGATAAAAGACCACAAAAAATATTCTTACCCAAAATTTACAATAGAGCAAGTATAAGTAAGTAAACAAGAAATGCACACTGAGAATAATTTGGAGCAGGAATAGCTTTTATTGATGACCATATTTATTCTACAACAAAAGATTGCATTCCAACACCCAATACGAATTATTTAACCCTCAAGATAAACTATGAGTCATTTAAACAATGAACACATTTACACTGAAAACTACAGGTTGGTAAAGCATGGCTGCACCATGTATTCAATATTACATAAAAATAACTCTAAGAGAAATCAGGACGTAGCCATAATTCTGAGCATAAAGCCAAATATTCACCTCAGAAGGTAGCCAACCAGAAAACCCTTAATCCTAACAAACTACCTGAATTCATAAGACTCGAAATATGGTTGAAGCAACACTTTCTGGAACAAAGGTTCCAACCAATAAAGGCTCAGTTTCTAACCTGGAAATGAAGAAAATAATCAATTGGTAATGTTCACAATGAACATGGGCCTCACTTGTCAATACAAGAAAACAATCTCCAAGTGAGAAGGTTGAAAACCTAGGTACAATGAAAATAAGGATACAATAAAGAATTATGCATTAAAAAAAGAGAATACCTGAGTTATGAAGAAGAAACCCCATCAAAATCCTATCACCCATACCACACCGAATGGTAAATTGAAGATACAATGATACTTATTAATCTTGCAAGTCAGTAACTCATTAAATAAATAAAAGGGTGACGAACATGAATACAGTACCCGGTCTCAGTAGAAGGAAGCCAAGGATAACAGACCTTAACTGTGAAGAGTGAGCAAAGATATCACACAAAGAATTTCATTACAGAGTATGGAGAAAAATGTTCGGTGAGTTAATGAAAGTTGGGTCATTAACCATAAAGCATACCTTAAGTTTTCACCAAGTTACAAGACTTCAGTTTCTCATCATACACCTTAGTTAATGTAATGAATATCTCATGTGCATACTTAAAATATATGTAATGATTATCTAATACAACTTGATGCTTTAATATCGATTAATCTTGTAGACATGTATAAAAAAAATTGTAATGTTGGATATATGGAGATGTCACAATTAAAAATAAAATAAAAACCACAAAATTAATAATTATATTTATAATTATGTTTATAATTAAAACTCAAATCATCCTAAATCCATGTTAACTTTGATCTACCAAGCTTCAAGAGAGATCAAATCTCTTGATATGAAAACTTTTTTTAGAGTGAAAATAAATTTGATCCCTCTCGAGACTTGGAAGATATTGATTTAAGATGGATAGACTAATTTAAATTTTATAGGACAATTATTGTGTTAATGCTAATTTATGGATAGTGGAACCTTGTAACCATATAGACTCAAATCCAAGTGATAATTACCATTAATTAATGGGAGTTCTCAACTCATAATATTACAAGAAGGTCATGGTGAATTTAGTAATATTCATTTCCTCCTTAAACATGATATTTTGTTAATAGGACCACCACCTACTCCTTAAATGTATGATTAAAAACAAAGTATGTCAGGTTTGTATATCACATACGGGTGGAGATAAAATGCTCTGATACAAATCACATATTAGAACCCTTAATGGGAGGTAGGTTAATTTCTCCCAAACCTTCAATTGCTTGTTGGGGCCGTACCACTTTTAGCAATGCATCTCTTACCAATTGGTGTTGAGATTTTTTGCAAAGTTACAAAACCACATTAAAAAATTTATGATACAACATATGGGCTATTACAACTTGTTAACGTGTTGTAGCCACATGCTATCCAATGGACTCCATCATGTTATACCATAAACTAGCCCCAGCTACCCCACCTTAATGTTTTCCACCATGGCCCCATCATTGATCTTCCATCTTGGCATATCCACATTACCATCATCATATCATCACACACATGGAATCCACATCATTGTATGGATAATCCTAATTTTCCAATATTTCTTAAAATTCTTGTTTTCAAGAAACTATTCCAACCAAAAAGGTGCCCTTGACTTACCCTTTGCATGAAATTTCACTTGTTTGATGGCCCATATGGCTCAGGAACTACAACCTTGCTCTAATACGGTCTTTGGCATACCCATGATGCATAGAGAGCCAAAAAAAAATATTGAAAATAACTAATAACTAGTAAGAAATAAATATGATGTATAGAGAACACGAAAGTAATGAACATAACCAATTGTAATTAGTAAGAAATAACCATGACTCATAGAAAGCAAAAAAAAATTAACTCAAACTAATATTCACTTGTGAAAGGATATGTTCTAAAGTATAATTTGAGCACTAGGTAACAATGGGCAATGATCATGGCCACACAATGAAGGACTATTCTCTGAGTGACACACATTGCCTTGATTCATCATCGCACTACATGTAAACAAATAACCAAGATAAATACCTTAGCATTACATGATTACTAAGGCAAAATTCATTAGACTTCATCGTTCAAGAAAATAAAGGTTAAAATTATGAGCTTCAATATTAGACACAATTAATGCTTTCCATGTTTAGATTTATTTTTTCTTTGATATAAAGAATTTAAGAGTTAAGTTTTTATTCTATTTTTTTTTTTTTAAATAACTAGAAGAATTAGCAACTAAGTCTGATTCCTACTTTGGTGGCACAATATCAATTCCAACCACTACCATTATAACCACTAGGTCTTCTCCTTAACAACCTACTTGTTATTTGTTAACATGTTTAATATACAATTTTGCTTAGCATTGGGGTGTCTTCATATCTGAACATTTCAAGTCAAGTTCAAAAGTTGTGAAAAATGAATTTCCATGACTTCATCTTCAGGTGTCATGAAACAAGTAATTGAAAGAGATCTGGAAAATAAAAGTCCATTAATTTGTTTTTCCCTACCATGAAAAAATTTGTTCAAAAGTAGGTGAAAAGTATTTATTGTTTGACTAGAATCCCATAATAAATTTTATCGTGAGATTCTAAATTTTAGTTATTTAATATATATTTTTGAATGCATAAATAGATTCATTGTTGTCAATGAGAAGACACATGAATTGTATAGATTATAGAGCTCTACTTACAATTCCAAGAAATTAGTGGAAAATAATTAAAAACATTAAACGGTTAGACTATGTTAAGAATAAAAGCCTGTTAATTTATTTTTACATGTTATGAAAAAATTCACATAAATGAGGTGGAAAATAAAAATACCATTACTTTATCTTTAGGTTCCATGAAACACTCATTCAAAAAGAGGTGAAAAATAGAATTCCATTAATTTGTTGAAAATATTTATTCCAAAGTAGGTGGAAGTAATTTTTTTATTTGAATCAATAAATTTGATAGTGAGATTGATTTAAAATGTAATTTTGAATACATAAATAGATTCAACCCTGTGAATAGGGGCACTTGAATTGTGTAGATTATGAAGCTCAAACTTACCATTTTAAGAAATTCGTGCCTAATTTCGAGGAAAATTTACTGCAAAATATGCTAAGAATAAAAAGAAACAAAAAGCGTCCAATGGTATACTATGCTAAGAATAAAAACCCATTAAATTTTTACATGTCATGAAAAATTTATTTAAAGAAGGTGGAAAATAAAAATTTCATTATTTCATTTTTAGGTGTCATAACACCATTCATTTAAAAAGAAATGAAAATGTAGCAACTAAATAAGAAACTTATGAAATATATAGAAATATATAAAAAAAAATTACCTATACACATATCCGACCTTGGATAAAGGACCTGCCATAGATTATGGAAGTATTAAATGTATTTAAGATTTACGTCCATGGAACCAGACAAAACTTATATGTAATTCGTCTGATATTATAATACACAGATAACAAAATTGGCATGGAGATTTTTCCTTTTGGTTTAGTGTGCACATGCTCCCTCCCCAAACTTTACCGAGTTGGCTCTTATACATGGAAACACGCAGCAAGAGGATAGACCAAGAGGCTGCATGTGCTTGGCAACAAGTTCCACTACCTTGCGACAATTGTCCTGCTTTGTGCCTATTGATCTTGGTCAGATGATCCGACGACGGAGGGGGTTTAGGGTTTAATCCCCTAACAAACTTTTCACGCCCAACAACTAGTAGACTCATTATTGTTGTCATTTTGAGGTTTCTTGCTGCTCTGCGATGGTTTGGACTGCTGAGGTCCTTTTTTCGAGTGTTGATCTTTCTGTGGTTTGAGATGATAGTGGCGGTTAGACATGTGGTGGCAGGTATCCCCGACGAACTAATAAAACATGGTTTCATTTGTCTGCATAGTATGAATTCAGCGTCTGCTTGGGGTTTCTATCTCGTACCAAGTTTAATGGCTCGCCTCCACTGTACAGGGATGGTTTGAGGAACTTCTAATATAGCAAGTAACACTCTATTCCAGAGGCCATTTTCGAAATGTAAGTCCCTCATAAACGTAACCCTAAATTTTGCAAATCTTTGTCTTCTTTTTGTTAGAAGGTTTTAGATTTTAAACCGTGTCTTTCTTTTCTTAATTAAGATAGCACATTGTTACACAGATAGGCTATTCGAAGAGGAAACCCTCCCAACTCAGGCAAAAGCTCCTCCTTTGGCGTCATTCTGTTAGCATATGCTGTAGAATCGAATGCATACTAACTTCATTGCTTCTAGCTTGTGTAACAGGTACTTATACATAATTTCTCATATAGTTATTTGAATAAGACCACAACCCTTAAAGTCTTAAGAACTTATGGCATCCATGTTTATTTACAGGTTGGATCTCTTACTTCTGGTGCATGAACTTAAGTTATAAACATGTTTACTTATCCAAAAATTGAGGCTGAGTCATAGATATTTATCAATATACAGGAATAGGTCGAGTACTGTGCATGGCACCTACAGTTTTGTGAATGCTCCAGATTTAATCCATTGAGGGTTTTTGGGGTTTCTTCTTTGTTGTAGTGTTTTAAGCCATTTATACACATGATAGTTATTTTTTTAAGTTCTAGTCGTGTCGACACGCTTCGGCTATCGAGAAAATTTCGAAATGTAGCTCTATGCTTTTAATTTGCTAATGTGAAACTTATTTAATCTATTCTTTTTAACATATTGTTTAAAAGGTATACCATATTATTTTTAAAAGGCAGTGTAGTAATTTATTGCTGAATTGAATGATGGGCTGAGCATACCTTTGTTTTTCATTGCTCAGGGTTTTGGTTGTTTTGTTCGATTTTTCCATAACAATCCTGTTTAAGATTAAATATTTCTATTTTACTACTGTAATAACATGCAGTTTAATATTTAGTTCATTTCTACATAAGTTCAATGTTCGATAACATGGTTTATGTGTGTGTGTGTGTGTGAGAGAGAGACTATTGGTTTAATGTTAGAGATAAATTCTATTGAAACTGGTGGTGTTTCCTATCGTCCATTCTACAGAGCTCTTGTAATATCTCATACAGAATATTTCGTTGTTTTATTATAATAAACTACTCTTCATACTTGAGAGAATTTTATTGTTTAACTATTGAATGAAAATATTTTTCCATACTTTGCTAGCATTAATTGTTATTTTGATGTTTTGCCATAATGAACTATCTATGATTTCATTTGTGAAACTGGTAGTTTCTATTTTTTGTAATAATGCACTTTCAAGGAATTAATTTCCTGAGTTTACTCTTTTAACATCAATTCAAATTGACGAATTCTACTTTATCATTAGATTGATTTCCATAGTCCAGTATTAATTTATAATGAAACTTTCTATCATACTTATATGTTCAATGCTAGTAACCTGTAATATCCAAACACTTCTGGAAAGTCTCTCCTCCCAGCCACGAGCCTAGAAATTACGTCCAGACCCTCCACACACACTTTCTGTTGTTCATAGTTAAATTAATTCCAGCCATAATCAAGTACCTTGAGCCTTCAGACTCTTGTCCTGCCTCAAGTCGAATACTTTCATTGACTGTTCTTGAGAGTTTTCCCACTGGTTTATTCCACCCAGCTCGAGGATAGTTCACCTGGATCTTTTTCCCCCATCTAAATCTCACTTCAGGGCAGATGGGTAATTGTCTTTGTAATTGTTTCTTTTAATTAATGTAAACAATTTCTATTTTTGTTAAAGTATCTGGATTCCTAATTACCAGTAATTTAGGTAACCAAATATATGCTTCTTGGCCTTCCAGCCTCAGTCATTTATTATTTAACATCATGAGGTAGTAAAACTAAAGTAATAAATGGTAAAGATCAACTTATTAACCGCAGTACTTTTTAGGTATCTTTGGGTGTTACATCTCCCCTCCATATGAGGAACATTGTCCCTGGTGTTCTTTCTGCTTCCAAAAAACAACACCGGATAAGTTTTCCACATAAATTCTGTTAAACAGACATGGTTAAGGAGAACAGAATAGGAAAGATAAAGCTTGCAATGCTATTTTATTCACAAAAGATGTACATTTATAGTACAATATGGTGACCGTTGGGATTCACATCCCAAGTTCCCTTGGACTGCTTTGTCCATTCGGCTTCCACGCTAACCCTTTAGGATTAGGTGTCCAACATTCCCCCCCTTAATCCGAAGGGTTATGTATGAGTCCAAGAAAAGAGCTGTAATACAAAATGTGCAATAACACATGCCAGCACTAGGCTGAATGTGCTCTATGAAATGTTGGTATAAAAAGGGCGGTGGTTTAAGGATGACCACCAACACTGGAACGCTTAGTGCAGTTCCCGGAACTCTTCCAAAACTGGAAAGAAGCTAGAGTCTTCTACTAGAGGAAGTGATCCTATGTTTTAAAGAGGGAAACCATTAACCAATAAAGGGAGGTCTCACCCTGCATAAAAGGTAAAACTTCAACCTGTAAAAGGGAAGTCTCAACCTGTGATGGTATAAGGATGACCAACAACTCTCAAATGCTTATGCAATTCCTGGAACTCTTCCAAAGCTGGCAAGAAGCTGGAGTCTTCTGCTTGAGGAAGTGTTCTCAATTTTGTTCTCCAGAACTCTTCCAAAGCTGGCAAGAAGCTGAAGTCTTCTGCTAGAGGAAGTGTCCCACATCGCCAACTGAAGGCATGTTCAGGCATATTTGTCTCTGGCTACAACTCTGAAGCTGGTGTGGCAAGTTGTGGCTCAGGCTCGCTTGATGTGGCTTTGAAGCTTGTAGATGACCATCATTTCCCCCCCTGTCAGATACAAGGTGAGAAGATGGAGAAAACTCAACTGCAAGACTGTTCAATATTCTGGAACAAGTTCTGACATGTGTTTGGAATATCTTCTTGGCTGTTGATGCCCATTGCCAAGAAGCGATCCATCCTAGATGAATCTTTGTTCTTGCAGGACGTTTGTTGCTGAAGCATCTGTTTGAAGAATGGGTGGTTTTATGGCAGTGCTTACATGGATGAAGATCAAAACAGTGATCTTTCAGATGGCCAACTCGATCACAGTGTTGGCATTTCACGATATGTTGTTGTTGTTGTTGTGGAAGAGGAGCAGAGTCTGGAACAGTTGTAGCTGAACTGTCATGAGAAGCATGTGAACTGTCATTAATGAAACCAGCACTCTGAAACTGAATGGGTTTGGCATAGTCTGGAATATGAAAGGACAAGTCCTTGTCATATCCAAGACCGGTTCTGTGCTTGTTGTGGACAAGCTGTTCCCAAGTTCTGATGATGGGCTTGGGAAGTGCAGACTGAGTTTCTGCATTTGCTTGTACAATTGCTGCATTATTTGAATGAACAGGAACATTATTGACTTGATCTTTATGGGACTCTGTTTCAATCTTCTGAACAGAAACAGGTTCAGAATGACTTCTCTGTTTTAATTCTTCTTGCTGAAGCTGAGATTCCAACTGCAAAAATTCAATGTTTTCTTGTACATTTTTCAAACATATTTGAATGTCTGCAACAATGGCTTTATCAATCATAATTGTATTGTCCATGGTAGAGTGTATTAGAGTATTCAATAATTCTAATACAATACCCATTCTATCCATTTCACAATAATATCACTGCAAAAAATTGATTTGTATACCACTTTGTCTTCAAAAATCTTCAAGTATGTAGGCTCTCAATATACCTTCATATACTGTCGTTTAGTGCAAAAAACTCTGAGAATGACGGTTCTTATATAATTTAAAGTTTACCAGTAAAACATTTCTTCTCGTTGGATTTGGTGAGGGCAAATGCAGTTTGTGAATACAGTATCAATGAAAGGAAATTCTAGCTTCTGGAACTGTGTAACATCATCAGAACGAAAAATGATTCAATAGCATCGCTGACCAATGAATTATGCCTCGGGATTAAGCCACAATAGCCAACAAATCCCTCAACTACATTTTCTATTGTGGACACAGCTACAAGAAATAAGTTTTGCCTCTGGTCTTGCGCCTTTGAAAGTCTGAGTAACTCAGTTAGATCTTGGCTTAATTTGAGCTTTAGGCATATATATATGTAGTCCAGGAAACATTTTGCACTTCCACTTATTTTAGATCAAATGTCAAAACAGTTTGAACAGCTGAGCACATTGACTTGAGCTCCCAAAGTCATTAATTCAAACATGCTGCGATAGAGGCTGTCATCAATTCACCTACATCTATGAATCAAACTTCCCTCTTATGAAATAACACGTGATCAAGTTATCCCCTAGAATGAAACTTCTGAAATATGAAACGACTTGATGCCAATGATTCAATGTCCCTAATCAAGATTTCTCTAAGCTAATGGTAACAATATACCTAGTCACAAAATGGACCCGGCGTTAACAACATTTCGGTAAATTTTCTATAATTTTCTGAACAAATTTAAAACCTCTTTACTACTGCCTTTGAAAAATCAACGCCTCATCAAAGCCTCTTAATCAGCGGCAATTCCACAGCAATAGCAATACAGACTCCTGAGTCCTACTCGATACCATTCCTGTTTCTTGGAAAACGGACCATAACCTGTAAAACAATTGGAATTTGGATGCAAATCTAAATTGTTTTTCAAATGAAGGCCACACGCTTTAGCATCCGAGGAAGAAACATCCAGCGACACCATGTTAAACAGACATCTGCCTCAAATGAGAATACAAGGGCATTCCTAGCTGTTTGCACATCAACTCCACGTGCTTGAAAATAGAAAAGTTGATCCTCTTCAAGATCACTTATTGCAGCCCCATGAGAACACTTGACATCGTCAGCGACAACCTGTAGATTGGGCTTCACATTCACAGTAGCAGGAGGTGCAAGAAGCAAACTCCGGCTAAGTTGGCCTGCATCCGTAAGCTGTGCATGCCTGTTCACCTTGACATTACCATCAAGGACAACATGCGCAGAGGGATGTGTCACAATGCACTTATGGAGCTGCCTGCTATAGCCTCTTGGATGGTTTAAAATAATCTTGCTATGTAGATCTTGTGTTTGGTTTTCACCTGCCAAGTGAAAAGTAGATACCTCTGTCACTGTATCAGGGCCTAATTGTTGAATCTGTAGATTATGCCTAAAGACATTGAATTCAGAGACTCATCGAGAAATGCAGAGAGCAATGGTCAGTAGGGAAAGCAGTAGCATCGCTAACAAACAAGCCTTTCAACTTCCCACATTTTTCCATTATTATGGACACAAGAAGTTGCACGATCCATTCCCATCTGATGCATAGAGACAAAGGGAGACCAACCTATATTGTTGTCACGAACGTCCTTCCAGTATTTCTCTATCTCATCTGACCCTTCAATATTCAACACGCAGTCGTTATGATGCATTCAACCTCGGTGGCACCTGCAACAAGAGGATTCTGCGCGCCTCACCAAACTCGGTGTCCTGGAATTGGTATATTATTTTTTAAAACGACGAATCTGCTCCAGTATAACGTCAGGGTAAATACAGTACCATCCCAACACTTCCGATGAGTTGTTCAAGAACTGAAATCTCTGCCGAGGGGAATGAACAAGCAAGGGTTATGAGAAACCCTTACAATCTCAAATCCACTGCGTGTTTATCCCTTCTCACGAGGAACGATCAAGAAAATCCAACAACCTGCGCGGTCTTATCTTTCCACGTTTTCCATGGGAGTACGTTTTGATTCTAGGAAATGACAGGAATTTATGGGAGAGAGCGTTTCGATTCTAGAACTGACAGAATGTTTTGATTACAGCGGCCACGGAACGGTCTCCAGCGGAGAGTTCTGGTGGTGCAGTATGGAGTAACAGTCACTCTAGTTGTTGACAGGCTATAATGAGGTGCAGAGATGGTGGCAGATCTGAGGATGGGGGAAAACGCCGATTTTTTATTTTATTTTGGGAGAATGGGCAGAGGTCCAAGACTCGCATTCATACCAAAACCCATTCAACTTCATAACGTATTCAAACAGCCGCATTCAATTTCATAATTCATAACGTATTCAAACAGCTGCATTCAATTTCATAATGCATTCAAACTTGAATCATACGCATACCAGGAGCTGTTGGCGTATCTCTGCAGTGGCACCGTCAGACTCAGCGCTAAAACAGGAAATGACAGTATGGACAGATGTGCAGTGTAGGTAATGAAGGCTAGTTCAGCACTATTGAAGGCAACTCAGATCAGTTGCTCAGGAAAGTAGGCCACACATCATGGCTCTGATACCATGTTAAACAGACATGGTTAAGGAGAACATAATAGGAAAGATAAAGCTTGCAATGCTATTTTATTCACAAAAGATGTACATTTATAGTACAATATGGTGACCATTGGGATTCACATCCCAAGGTCCCTTGGACTGCTTTGTCCATTCGGCTTCCACGCTAACCCTTTAGGATTAGGTGTCCAACAAATTCCTCTTCCTTGGTGACCTCATCTGAGCTGAAGTGCTTCCACCACACTTTAACCTCGTTGATGGCTCGCTTCCACAAGGTGGTTTCTCTCCGATTGATAATACAAAGAGGTTATGCCAGAAACTCTCCTTTCGGTTTGACCTACACAAAAGAAACAATTCATAGTCACAACCTTTTTCAGAACAGTCAATTCAAAAGTCATATTTTCCACTTAGCCGATTACCTAAATATTTTCCCTGTTAATGATATCCTGAGGATTATACACATATTTTTTTAACAAGGACACGTGGAACACATTGTGGACCCGAATGTGGCTTGGTAATGCAAGCTCTAGGCCGTCAGCCCAATCTATTCCAAAACTTGGAATGGTCCACAGTACCAAGGCGCTAACTTAGCACAACCTTGCCATTGTAAGGAAATTTTTCGAGGCTTTAACCTTAAATATACGTGATCTCCCAGTTGAAATTCCCTGAATGTCCTCTTTTTGTTTGCACACACTTTCTATCTATCTTGAGTAGCCATTGGATTTTGTTGAACCTTTTTAATATTCTCCTCCATTTCTACTAGTATGTCAAGTCCCAATGCTAGCTTATTAACTAGATAGCACCCTGAACTTCCTTCCATACAACACCTCAAAGGGGCTCATGGGAAGTGATTCATGATGTCCATTATTATATGAAATTCCACCAAGTGGAGATAATATTCCCACTTTTATGGCTGCTGCATCACAAACATGCGTAGCATGTCCTCCAACACTTAATTTACCCATTCAGTCTGATCGTCCATTTGAGGATGGTAGGTTGTACTAAATTGGATTTGAGTACCCAATCCTGAAAAGAGAGTTTTCCAGAATGTGGATGTAAATTTTACATCCCTATCGCAAATCACCGCCCTGGGTATTCCGTGTAGATGAAAAATTTCCTTCATAAATATGTCTGTGATTTCCACAGTTTTGTAGGTGGACTTCACAGGTATGAAGTGAACAGTTTTACTCAATTTGTCTACTACCACCATAATTGAGTCGTGCTACTTCCTAGTGCGAGGTAAGCCGGTGATGAAGTCTAGCGATATGGTCTCCCATTTCCTTTCTGGAATGGGAAAAGGTTGCAACAAACCTCTCGGGTGTTGGTGTTCTGCCTTCACCATGTTGGGTTGTGTTATATTCTTTCCACATAGTTAACAGGGGGTTTGAGGGGTACCCGTAACCCCACTTTAGGAAAATTTTGGTTTTGGACCCTATGTTAGGTTGGGCAGACCCACCTATGGTTTTGTGCATGATTTTCGCACATGTTTTTTTGATGCGATGGTTTTCGGTCCATGGTTTTGGACACGATAGTTTTCAGTCCATGGTATTGGATGCTTCGACATGTATAAATATGTATTGTAACATTGAAAGGAACATAATGAAAAATCAAGCTTGTAGTCTCGGTTTTGGGATCCAGGGGAAAATCTCTGTGTATATGTGTTTTATGTGTTACGCTCTCGCATTGTTTATTTTATGTGAATTAGAATTCGTATGTAGGTAATTTCTGTACGAGGTTAAAACCTACAGTGTGGGAGCTCATTTGGTGGGTAGAGTATCAATCCTTGAGGTTGAGCTTTGCCATGGAGGTTAGAGGAGATATTTGGAGTGGTGTTTGCTTCCATTTCAGAACTTGGAGGAGGAATTTGTGGTCATTCCTTGCAGGCCATACTTCTGGAGCTGTTTGGAGGGCATGGGCCATAGAAGAGGTTGAATTTCGGAGTCAAAATACAGCCAAACCATTTTTTGTTTTTTTTTTTGGGTTTTTGACAAGGATCCCAAATATAAAGTTTTAGAATTACAGAGGTGGGGTTTCCAGCTGTATCTTTGCAATAGGCATTGTAGAATTGTTGGGGACTACACAATGCCTTTGGGGGTCAATTTTGGGAAGTCCAAATCAGGCCAAACCATTTATGGGTTTTTGTGGGTTTTGGCCAAGGAGTTTGTGGCTAAAGTTTCATCACTTTCTGAGCACCAGAGGCAGGGTTTCTTGCAACTCCTTTCCATATAGCAGTTGTAGTTACTAGGAGACAACGCAAAGAATTAGAGGAGCAATTCTTTCCAGCATTGATATTACTGTTTGACACCTGGGTTCTGTCAAGCTTGCCTTTGAGGCAAGCCCAAGTGCATTTTACACACCATTGTACTTGCTCTGATCCATTAATAAATTGGCCCGTCTGGTTCTCATTTCTATTGTGTATTGAGCATTTGTTGTTCGTTTAATTTTTTTGTGTATGAATCACATTTGCTTTTGTATATCACTGTTTGTTTAAGTTTGGAACATTACAATGGTATTAGAGCATGATCTTGGCCCAACTGTGGGAAATTAGCCAGAAGATCATGGAAGCTTTGGGTATGAGTGCACAGTGACAGGTGAAACTGGAGACAAACCCATGGCTCAAGGGAAATCAAGTATATAGAAATTCTGGGGTGGAATCCATTGGGATGATAAGAGGTTGGCCCAGTTGAGGAGGGTGACAGACCAGACCCATCCTCACCCTTACAACAGAGACACTAGAGGTGATCAGGTCGTGGGGGTACAACCATCTACATCATCTGGGGAAAGTCAACAAAATCAAGGCACTAGATCTCTTGAAAAGAAGCAGGCAGGACAGGGACATTTAGAGGGTGAGACCAAGAGATGCTTTTGTTGGTGGAGACCTAGATTCAGATAATAGGAGCCTGAGGAGGATGTTGAGCATGATGCTGAGAGCCCACAGGATGGTGAGGAGCACATCAATCTACCCGGTTTGGCACAAGAGTCACCATTATGCGAGACCTCTTTGATAGCCCCAATTGGCACCTTAGTGGAGAGGATAGAGCATACACCCATAGGGCCATCCATTGATGAGGTGATAAAAAATACAAATATGCCCACCGTTGAGAAGGTGACATCCATTGTTGAGATATTCGGGTTCGTGTCCGAGTTTTCAGGTGATAGCAGGGCACGACAGGATGATGAGGTGTTGAGAGACATCACCACCCTTGATGAGGAGCTGATAGGTAGAGAGGCACCTAGATCTACGATAGAGTTGCTGGATGAAAACCACCTACAACAACATGGAGAACACATAGATGGGCATGAGCTAGTCATGGAGGGGAAGTTCGTGACTCATGTTGAGCCAATGGTGGAGGAGGATGAGCAATCTTCTTTGGGACCAACCACTGACTTAGAGTTGATAGATGCACAGATTGTCAAGAGAGTTGCAGTAATTCCAGATAATAGCTCTCTCTGGGGTTACACATGCACAACAAAATGAAGATGATATCTTTGCCTCTCCAAAAAGGAAAACTAGACTACAAGAAAGATCTAATTGTAATAGAAAAAACATTATCTCATAGACATAAATAATGTAAAGAGGGAAACTAAATTGTCATTTATGCATAATAGAGATATAATAGACAAATATAACTTTAAGTGCATAAATTTCTCCTGCAATACCTGACTCCTTTTCCTCCCTTGACTAACTCATAAATTGGGCTCATTCATCAAGAAAGTGAGGGCCTAGTCTACTGGTATTTTTGTAGCATAACAAGGTATCTTGACTATTTTCTTCTCTCTTCCACCCATGTGAGGGTCTCATTATAAAGGCCATTCATTGATCTAGGAGGATGTATCTAGAAACATAGGGCCATGAGAAGTTAAGCTTGATGGCATGTGAATTGGGTGGATATAATTCATGGATAAACTTGATGGCATGTGAAAAAAGCAACTAAAAGTCATGCACAAGTTTCTTACTCAATTATGAAAAATTCCCAATTCACTATAAAATTTATTCTCAATTATGAAATAATTATTTTTCATAATTATGAATTATGACGTAATTTCATCCTTATAACATCTAATAACTTTTTTGTAAAACCTATATGAGAAAAAACAGGGGTGAAATGGGATGCATTATATCCAACAACTAAATTAAGTTTAACTATGGTCTCTCTCATTATAGTGGAGTTGAAAATAGGGTTATAACATATGCCCCTTAATGCATGAGGTCAGAAGAGAAACTAATAACTGAAATGCATTAAAATCAAGTATCAAAATTCAAGGAAGTATGCAGGATCAAGGAACTGACTCAAAGCAACTCTAAGAAAAAAATATATAAAAGAAAAAAGGATTATCCCTAAGGCAAGCATACCCATGCTCAACATAAAGAATATTTGAACATGGTCTCAAAAATTACACACTGTGGATCCATGACATTAAATGCTAGGACATGGCCACAAAGAAATACATAGTGGATCATGCAATAAACCAAAAGATCATAGCCACCAACAAATACAATGTGGACTATGTCACAAGATATATCAGTAGGACTATGGACTCGCAAAAGAGAGGTGCCCCAGAGTAGTCCTCAAAGTACATAATATGGTACAAGCTCCACCACAACTTGGGAGGGGTGCCATATAATAGTGAGATGTCTCCAAACCAAGGTCTTCTACTCAACCCTAATGGTACAAATCTATAACATGCAAATAAAGGAGTTGATTTCGAGCATGGTAGAAACTATCTGATTACCAATCGTGGAGGTGTACCATTAATAGACATGAGGGGACCCATCGATGATGAGAATGGACCCTAAGATACCTAGCATAAACCATTGGGTGTGAATAAAAGATTTGATGTCACTCGCTTGTGGATTCGATTGATTAGGAGTCAACGAGGTAAACCCATTGTCGATTGCGAGGAAGCCTGCCACTGAGTACTACAAGCTCCAAGGTACTTCTGGTTCCCAGACCTATCTGTTGAAATAGGGCCTTAATTTATAACACATTAGGATTGAATTTCAAAACTAATGCCTCTTCATTTTCTTAGATATGTACTTGGATGCAAAGCTTGTAGAATATATCAATCTATTGTTTAACAGTTCGGCCAAGTAATTGATGAAGTTGTAACTAGCAACACAATAGATTTTGCAAATATATGGGGGAATAGAAATGTCTATGCAAGGCTTGATAGAATGCATGCAAACATACTGTTGTTTGAGGTTGTTCCCTCGTACATAGGCTCTCAACATGGAGGCATGATGATGATTACTGAAAAATAGGATAACAATGACTATAAGCCAAAGCCAAATAAACTTACTTCCTAGCAATAAGGGTGAAGAAGTGATCTCAAAAAAGAAGAAGAAAGTATCTAAGATTGTTGCTTTGATCTCAAATGATGATTATGCAAGGTAGAGAGAGAGAAAATTTACTTACTTATAACATATAAACAAATACAACAAAATATAAATTAAATATATAAAAACTCTAAAATGAAAAATACATATTTTATTACTTGGATTAACGTCTCTATATAGAAAACATAATATTAATGACAAAGTCAACCTTAACCCTAACCACAAGTGCATAAAACTACTAAATATTCCTTTATTTAATTATTACATAGTCTCATTAATTCTTATAAACATATGCCATAGCTAGAAAAAATGCAAGCTGTCTTTAAGTGCGACTTTTTGAAAAGTTTTCTAGTTTATTTTCCAATCTAATTTGTCTACAATATGGTAGGGATTCATTGAAATCAGAATTTTAATAGGTGAACTTTGCGCAATCAAAGTGCCCCAAGGGTTTTTCAGGGTGCTAAATCCATATAAACAAAAAACCAAATTAAACAACACATTAAAATTTCATCACAATTATTTCCGCTAGATTCCAACTAAAAATCCCTCTAAAATAATGAATCCTCATATCTTCATTATAAAACCATTATCATTTTTATGATTAAGATTTTTAATACTTAACCTTTAATTACTTACACCCCATAAACCATGTTGACAACCAACCACATAAACCATGTTGACAACCCATGTAAAACTTTGAATAACCTACTGCAAATCAACAAGGTTGAAGATCCATTTAAACCTTCAATAGTTTACTCTAAATAAAAAACAATGTTTGAAACCCAACCATCATTATTATAAGCAAGTCCCAATGGCTTGCTCGTCTCCAAAATAAAAAGGCCCAAGCATAGAGAAATGTAATAGTTTAATTTTGCACTCATACCATTATTTGCAAAATCAATTATCGTAATCATGTCGATGTTAGTACGGAGAGTGCTTTGACATTTTCAATTTTGCTGATGTAATCAGCATAAAAATCTACTTAGAGGTCTATACATTCTAGAGAACTTGACCACAACACAATTAATGGATGTCCACATGTTTGACTTCCTTATATTACATTATTCACTCAATGATTATGGATTGAATTTTTTTCCAGATTTATATTCATCGTTTATTTTCAAAGGTTTGTGTTCATGAGAAGGGGTCCCCTCTTCTTGCTTAGGAAATTGAGTAACGACCTAACTTAGTTATAGATTGTCAACATCCTTCATTGATTTTTGAAACTTCCCACTTTGGGGATTTTGTTTAGCACGGGACAAAAATAGATCTGGTGATGAACTAGCATAAAATAAAGTAACATTTCAATTTTTTTTTTTTTTTATTTGTTTCTCTGGTTTTAATAATGATGGAGTGCAAGATATACTCGATATTTGAAGGATATAATAGAAGGATATACTAGAGCAACTTTTCATAATGATTATGGGGAGAGGGAAATTGGATATTTTTAAAATATGAGGAAGAATTGATTTTTTTAGGTTTTATTGTAAGATTGAAATATTTTTTTCTTGCAAGGGATTATTCAATTGGTTGAGTTTTCGTAAAGTACTTTACTAATAGGAGGTTATGGTTTTTTTTCTTTTATTTATTTATATTTATATTTTATATGTTCATGAGATTAGGTTTTTTAATAAGTTGACGTGATGTGATTCCCTTGGTTTCAACAACTCACTAATGTGAGGTCATGGGGTCAATTCTTCTTGATACCCACGAGATTAGGCTATGCTAATAAGTTGACAAGATGTGATCCCCTCGGGTTCATTTGCCCAAATATTTTCTTAAAAAAAGATTATTGAAAAATATGTTTGACATTTTAAAAATTCATATCTTTAAGATGTAGGAAAATAAGTTAACAACTCAAGATCCAAAATTAATTGAGAAGAGTGAAAGTCTATCCGATTCCAAATGATTTTAAATAGTATGTTTTTTTCTTAAATCAATATAAATTCATTTTAAACTAGGAATTTTAAAGCAATTAAATTTCTCTTGAAGAGTACATTTTTTTATCATTTAATTTTATGTTATGTCTCATTTCTTTATATTAAATGATAAAAAAATAGAGATTAAGAAATTTGATTAGTATTGATGCTTTATAGTTGTAACTCTAATATAGATTTGGGTTTGTTTAATAATCTTTTTTTTTGTTATATAGATATTTACATATCTAATTAGTTATATTTTTTTAAATTGTACCTCATACAAGACTACAAAGTAGTGCTATCAACTATCTTTTTTTTTGATCCAATAAGAGTGGTACCTTCCATTAATCGAGAAAACTACATAATGTACAAAAGTACGGGGTTATGAATAACAGCACAACCCCTTACCAACCTTATTAAAACCTACCAAAGGATTAACTTACTAACCTTCTTAACCCGAAAGATAAGAAAAAAGGGGTTTTAAAGTCTTATCGGGACTGCAAAGAGACAAAAGTTTTGGGTCACAAAGAGCCCAACAGCCTTTTGAGTCGAGGGCCCACCAAACCTATAGCCCAAAGTACAACAATAAATTACATAAAACAAGCCTTAAACTTGGGATTACCAAGCAGCGCGACAACCAATTGATCCGACCAATGTAGATCTAAAGATTCAACACGGATTTCGGGTGACCAACTAGCCTGCTCCTTATAAGATCAAGCGGACCCGATGAAAAGCATAAACCACCATTCTAAACAATTTTGGGTCCGGATTAGTGTTAACCGTCAGTCAACTTGATGGCCCAAAAACCGTTCGATCCATTGATCGTAGATCCGACGATCCTGAGCCAATATCGGGCCGGTAACATGCCTTCGTGATACCTATCCATTTGGACCTGATGAGTGGAATTAACTGTTTCTTTGAGATATTTCGGGCCCATTTGGAGGGTTATCTTTCGATCATTTAATTGCCCGAAATCCTTTGGATGCCAGAGATTACTACAATCGATGGTCGACTTCCAATCAAACTGCCCGCTGTTTACCCCCTACTTCTTTTCTTCGATTGGTTCCATTTCCTCTATTTTCATAGGCTTGATTACTGCTTTTCTTTCATAGATTGATAATGCTCCCTGTCTTCCATCGCTTGTGTGTTACAGTCCTCGCTCAAATTTCCTGAGGGTGTTAACTCCCAAGCATATCTTCTATTGTTTCCAGTGCAGAGCACTCCTTCATTTGAAAAATAATATTTAAACTATGATATTAGTTTATTAATTCATTAAAAACAAATATTAATAAGTAACCACTATATTAAACATCTAGTTTTTAAAATAAATAAATAAATAATCAAAGTCAAACTTTAAAAGAGGGGAATAAAAAATTATAAAACCGAGTGAAG